>JACCIY010001676.1:0-33036 GCA_025506505.1 Flaveria sonorensis
AATTTTTATTAATTACTATTTCTATTTACTATCCGATTTAGTTGTGAATAATGAAAATTTTAAATTTAATTTCATCTGATTTAGTTGTTTTTATGTTAAATAGTTAATTAATTTAGCGTTACAAGCAGAGACAAACTCAAATATTGGTTTTTAATATATAAAAAAAAAAGTAAAGTCACAAATACCACAAATGTTATATACAATAGTTTTTGAGTATTTGTGAATCGTAAGTGTACTATAAATTTTCAGTTTTCAGTACGTATTTAATATATGTAATATGTAATTTTATTAGTTAATTATCAGAAGAGTATAAAGAAATGTCTATTCACTTTGTTATTACAAACATGTTAAATAACTACGTTTTTGAAAATATATGTTTATGTTGTGAGTCATGAAAACTTAAATTTTCCCATTCTTCTCATTATATTTTTTTCTAGAAGGAAACGCCATGACTCCAGTTTTCATCATGAAGGGGCATGGTACAAAAGCGTATTTGTATTCGGACCCATACTTGGGTCAGGCTAACCGTACCTGTGCCTGCTAGCTTGGGAGATTATAATATTATATATACGAAACATAAGCCCAAACAACACCCACCACTAAGTTTGTGGTTGGCAGTTAATTAGACATATGATACCTTTCGATATAAGTAGAGAAGAATGATATAGAAGGATTGTTAAACAGACGAATGAGAGTTGCACTTGGTGAATAATATTTATGTTTGTTCTATTCTAGTAGTATCTATCTTTACCGGATATTCACAGTGATGTATTTGGGTAATTTAAAAGAAAATTAGATGTATGTTTGATTTGTCGTTGTAAAAGTTAATCATGTGCTAAAAAACAAAAGCTAGAGCATCAATGGAGTGTTGGGGGTGTTTTTTGATAAAACCGGTGAATTGGGTCGACACTTTAATAGATTCACAAATCAATGAATCATAGAAGTCATACCTAGATTTTGATTTTGAACTTTGAAGAAAAAAATTATAAGATTAGTAAAGAAATAAAAAAATTAAGAAAAACATTATTTTTTATTATTACTCCCTATAATAAATACTTTTAACACTCACACTCTTTACGTTACAAATATAATCACAAAAATAATAAAACGATATTGCTATAAAAGTTTTTTGCTAAAACATGACGTTACGTATTATTCCAAAGCAACATTAAAAAATTTAATTAAATATTATGCTACAAATTAAATAATAAATAATAAAATAAAAACCTTATGTATATCTACTCTTAGATTATAAACGTGTTATGATTTGCACATGGCATGTTGTCATGAATGACTTCATCCGATAACAATTTAATATATGTATATTCTTATCATTATCATCAATATAATTATTGACATCGATTAAACTGTCTAATCACTATATTCAATCATATGCCAATGGTTGGGCTTAGTTTATATATTATTATATTAATGATCAAACTACTTTGTAGCATTGTCAAATTTAAAACTTAATGGATCCTAAATTTAAGCTCAAGAAAATGTGATCTTTAAACTGTGAAAGTAAAATCAAAGTTACAACATGAATCCGATTCTAACACAAATAGATTTTCTCTGTTATACATCAATAAATATGTGTGCTTGATCTCTTCTAGAACCATTTCTTTTGATCTCTGATTTCGTTTGATTATTAAATATTTTGTCGTTCTTATGTTCATCTATATACATAATTTTAGTCTACGGTGTGTCGCGACTCAGAATATGGACATGCTTGACGTTGATATGATAAGTTCCAACTTTCAAGAAGGGTGTGCCATCTATCCAATAAGCATAAAGAAGTTTTTTTTTATACAAAAAGGTATTCAAATAATATTTTTATAACCAAATAAAACAATTGCATCCCGAAGAGGCATAGAGACCCGACAAATCTTGATCCTCATCTATTATGTAAATTTCTAACTTTTGTATCTGCATTATTTTATAAACACCACTTTAGATGGTCACTAAATTGTTTTCTTCTACGCTTATACTTATCCAGATAATAATTAACAAATGGCCAGGTGGATTATGCAATCAAACTTTCACCTTTTCACTTGTCTAATAAACACTAATTAAACAAATAAAATATAGGGTTTCACACGAAGAGGTTTGATCTTATATCGGTTTGTCATGATTGGGACGTTTTGGCATGGTCGTTTCTGGCTTAACTAAGTTAACATGGTGTAGTGGGCCCACAGGGTTATATGATATGTTAGGGATGGTCTTTAAGAAAACAATAGTTACGTGAAAACAAAAAAATAATGACAACCACTAACGTAAATTATAATTTTTTTTGTTCTTTCAAATGTTAAAGCACTATTAAGTATCGATTACATATATGTTGAACATAAATACGAGAATAAAGAGTGTTACGTAACGTAACACTATGTTAAATGAAAATTTGTTATGTATGCGTAACTTGTGCGTGATGTATATCTAAACTATGTTACGGTTTTCATTAAATCACTACCCCTATCTACACACACACACACCCACACACCACATATATCTACATATATATAGGCGTTACTATACAAAGTACTTTTTTCGTGCGAAGTTTTGGGGTGGAATTATCACGCAAGAACAAAGTAATAATTACGCAAGACTAGTTACAATTGCGTGAAATTATCAGGCAGAGATGGAATTATCACGCAAGAATACATTCTTGCGTAATAATTCAACCTTTGCGTGATAATTTCATCTCTATGTGATTAATTTTTACACTTGTGTCATAATTCTACCCGTAACCTTCATTCTTGCGTGATAATTTCGTTTGCATGAAAAAACACTTTGTACCGTAACCTATATATATAATATATATATATATATATATATATATATATATTATATATATCATAATATTACATATATACATATATACATATATATACATATATACATATATACATATATATACATATATACATATACATATATACATATATACATATATATATATAACATATATATATATCATATATATATATATATATTATATACATATATATATATATATATATATATATATATATATATATATATAGAGAGAGAGAGAGAGAGGGTAGTGACAAAATTTATAAATACCATTAAAAAATATATATAAGTTATGTGACCGGTGATTAGTTTTCTCTAGTTTCATATAACTATGTGATTTTCTTATGAACCCACCACTATGTATATATAATATTTTATTAGTACTGTTATACATTTATATTTCATAGTTTTAGATTTTTTATTAGTTTTTAAGCCTTTACAAAATGGAGAGGAAATAAGTATTTTAAAAAACGATTAATTTCTAATTTGTGAGCTCACTATAAACGTTTACTAATTCATAAATATCGTTCGCTACGTGTTTACTTTTATCGACGTTTTGATGTAAATTCTGTTTTAAAACCGAGTTCTACATAATAATGCACAAGTTAACGAAACACAAACATACTAGTCGTCAAAGTTGCTTCAAGTTTCTTTCTTTGCATTTTTTTCCGTCTTACGGAATTAAAATACAGTAATATATAAAATTATGGGCTTGACATTGCGATAAAGTTATTTTTATCAACCTTACAACATAATTATTATTTTTTTTAATTCTGAGTTGGCAAAAACCCGATGCTTTATGATATGTAGAGATGGCTGCCGTTAGAGGATTTGTTGGACAAAACCGAGGGTAGGGGAGAGAAAGGACTGGTGCTGTTGTGGGTTGATTCTATTGGGCTGGCTGGTTCTGGGCCGTAGCCCACTAGACTGGGCCTAAAACATGGGTACTGAATACCGTCTACAAGGATACTAAGGTTGTTTTAGAATTTAGCCTAATGAGTAAATGGGTATAAATAAGATTGAACCAACTGACTTTTTCAGATTAGTCCACCCCTTGTGCTTATAATGTTCTAAACATTTGATCGAAAAGGAAGAAAACAACTTGAGGCAACACAATGCTGGGTTCAAAAATGGAACGGAATCCGTGACGACTTATAATGTACTATTTTTATCATCTGGTTTGTAGTTTAACCAGGCTTAATAAAATTGATAACTATATGATGAATCAGGTACATGACTTGGCTTTCGTTTTGTGATCTAATTCTTGCAGTCTTATCCTGCAGGAGGTCGTTTCCACATCTTAAACTCATATCCTTAAGATCACAAAACTACCTAACCAGTTTCTCAAACCAACCTCCACTCTTAATGACCTTAGATAAAGACACTTTTGAGTTATTTTCTTATTATTTAAATTTTGCTCACCAGGAAACAATTTTTCAGCAGTTGATCGAGTCCACTTGGAACCACTGCAGGAAAATAAAGCTTCAAATCTGATTGAAAATTACAGGTTAAAGTATGCTAAAAGCATATAGAGTTTGTCAATGTGTAGTTTACTTCAGTTACACTTAGTTTGGTTGTCATCATATTTACCAAACTGTAAGAAATGCATCAAATAACTATCTTTAAATTTACTGAACTGATTATTTAATTCTGAATTACAATATTTGCTTCAAACATCACCAATATTTGCTCTATTTAACTATAACTTACACGTATTATACAAACACAAATCCAACCACTGTTTTCATAACCTAAAACAAATGTTAAAAACATGGACCAAATCACTAACTAATTACTACTATGCACTTCGCGGCGATCTTTATAAGCTCATTATGATCCTGTCAGGAAGCAGGCTGACAGAAAATTGGTCCTCCGGCTGCTCAGCGGTAATAAGTTTTAAAACGGAGTGACAACTGAGGCCATACTTCCTCTGAGCTTCTGTAAATGCTTCACCAAGGACCTCCTCGATCCAATCATCTGTTTTCGCGGTCTCAAATAAGCATGAAGCTTTAAGAACTTGCTCCATTACTTTATAATCGATTTCTAACGAACAATCCAGCCCAACTTTATTCTGGAAACAATCACTGATTCTCTTTAAAATCTTCTCAGCAAGCGAGTCGAAGTCAAATGGCTTAAAATGACCTTTTCATCCACATGCTGGATAAGATCTTCAAACCAAGCGTTCGAGTTCTCAGCAGAAGAATCGTTATCCGCTTCACTCTCATCAGCTGGCAGGTTCAAGTCCAGGTAGTGCTTCCTCTTGTTCTTGCAGACTGGTGAATTCGTTCGCTGATGTCTTGTAACGCGAACCGCTTTCCTGCTCGGTTTCATGTCATCGAGGTCAAACCAGGACGACAATCGGATGGGCCCACATTTAGCTTTTAAACATTTTCCTCTGTGTAATCGACATCAACACCGTCGACGTCATGTACTCCAAAGGATTTGGAAGTTAGAACAAACACTGCATTGCTGATGCTCACTTCTCTGCCATGAGAGTTAGAAAACCTCCCAGTACTTGCAGCTCGAGATAAATGTTGTCGAGTGAGCGTATCAGCCGTATCAACATTTTCAAGAAAAACAACAGATAACGGTTTCTTGATCAGTTCGTCAGCAATGAAATCAACGATGTTTTTCCCTCTCAACTTTAGATCACAACTGCTGAGAAAATCTTGACAACTTAGATCAACACAGATCATGTTTTCCCTACCTCCGAGTAACACTTCAGCTAGAGCAACAGCGGTTTTCTTCTTAGCAGCTCTATCGGGCCCTAGAAAACAGAACCAGATACCAGCCCGGTTGGGACCAGAGCTCGCCCTGCAACGGGCTATGGTTTGACTAATAACACCAAGAACCTCTTCTTGCCTGCCAACCCTTGTCAACAGCAAATTGTACATCAACTTAGAATCTTTCTGATCGAACTGACCCAACCCCAGATCTGTAGTCACCGAGTTTCCTGATGCTGTTGAGCCTGAAAGGCTGCAAACAATACATGGATCTTTACCGTTTCTGGAGCTCGACTTTGTAATAGTGTCGCATCCACTTTCAGCTGAAGATCCTGCAATTTGATTTGTGTTCTCAGCGACTTGAAAGCCTACAACAGATGGGACTTGGGGTCCGATTGCATATGTTGCTTTAGGTAAGATTTGCAAATATGGTTCCCCTTGATGAACACGTCGACAAATATCATGCCATTTCTTTTGCAGCCCGATAATTCTAGCGCTTGCTACATCTTGGGCCTGTGCTGCATAGATGCAATCGGTTTTCATATGATTTATATAAAGTTACTGATATAGTTTTCATTTTTTATGTCTTCTATTAATTTAATTTTTTAATCTTTTAAAGGATTGAAGCATCACAATAAGAAACATCGTAAAGACAGATATCCAGTTAGATTATAGCAATGCATACCTGCACCACATCCATTTGACTGTTTGCGCGAATTTGAGACGTGTGTAACCAAGAAGGCAGAGTTGACAGATGATGATCTGAAACCGAACCATTAAGCCACTATTCGATATATCATTCACTTCTAACTTAAACTTCTCATCACAGATGTGGCATAATGATCCAAAATGATTTGTGATCGTCAATGGGCTCCTGATGTCTGATGGCAGAGAAAAGAATCCTCCAAATGGAACAAATGACTCCATTAGACTGCAAATTAAGCAATTCAGCATGAACATGCAAGTCAAAATCAAAAAGTTACTTATAAGTGAATGATATTTGGATGTTTTGAGTTTGATTGTTCAATTTTCACCTGGATTTTGGGAATGTTTCCGCCATTGCAGGTCTGATGGAACTGATGGGAAGAAGACGAATGTCCCAATCTTCTTCAACAGAAGGAAACATCTTGAAAAATTGAATACAAGTTTCATGGTTTTCAGCAGATCCAATCAACCAAACTCTAGCACCATGAACAATCAGTAGATCACTCAATTTCTTCACCACAACTCTAACAGCATCTAATGAATTTTCACAGATTAAATCCTTCAAATCTCCATACTCAACCATCACTCCAGACTCTGTACCCTGTTTAAGAACACTACCAACCTCTTCCAACTTCAAATTCAACAAATTCACATCAGAATTCCCACTAACAAAGCTTACAATCGCATGTTTAATCGAAATCACAGTTCTTAATTCCGGTGAGGGGATCGAAATCGCACCAATTCTCGTTTTCTGCAGCGTTTCTAAGAAACTTCTAACTGCATCAATGGCGGATGGACCAACAAGTAATGGGTTATTCCGTTTTTTACCCTCTTTTCTAACGAGAACTTCGTTAATTCTCGTATGAATCTCATTGTGTTCCATAAACCCTTGAAATGGAAAACTGACATTGTTGGTTAGATTGCAGAGGAAAATCGGTTGCCCTTTACAACGAAGAAGCTGACGGTGAACGGGTCGGAGTATGGATAACTTGATATCCGAACTCCGAAACCCGGACTCTCCAAAAACCCGACTCACAACCGGGTCATCAAGTATCGACAGAATCAAATTCTGCAACTCCACCTTCACCGTCGAAACCGCCGACGACGGCGAACACGACGACGTCGTTTGCTGATACAAATGAAAGCTCTCCGGCTGCCGCCGTTGGTTCGCCTGAGACCGTTTAATCGCCGCCATGAGCGAGTTCGACACCGGCGGCTCCGCCACCCGCTGCGGCGTCGACGACAGCCGATCCAACGCCACACCCAAACAGAGCTCAAGGGCTTTGAACTGGAGGCGTGAAGCGTACGCGCTGTTTCTCGCACGGCCACACGCCTCCCGGAGCGGCGACGACGGCAGCGACAGTAGGGCGGAGACGGCGTGAAGCGACGACGTTTGGGTGTGGCTACGGCGGTGGGCGACGGCGACGGCGTCGTCTAACGCTTCTACGGCTTCCGGAGATAAACATTGCCGGGCGATATTCACCGGCGTCGGCATCGGCGACGGCCACCACCGGCGGAGATGAAAGCGGTTGAAAATAATATTATTTGATTATTATTTATTATTATTTGAATTTATGGTTAAAGGTGTTGTAGAGGAGGAGGACAAGGGAAATATAATTTAAAATTATGATTTGGAGCAAGTATATATATAATATGGAGAACCCCAAGCATACAAAAAGTGTCATTATCTCAAGATAGTCTTTTTAATTGTATTTTAAGTAAAATATATATGACATATAAGAGTCTTCCATATGGCTAGTTCGTATGAGTGGGTTTGTATATTTTATAACTATGTATAGAGGCATGTGACTAAATCAAAAGGTAATATGAATGAATAGATTAAATATAAGTGTTATTTATTATATCTTGAAATTTTTAGCAACAATCATTCGATTTTCTAGGATAAACACATTTTAACATGTATTCGGCTGAATTTAAACATTTAACATTTTAGTTATAGAACACTCTACTTACCCATCAAAATATTTTCTTGAAGGCCTATCATATATTAAGCTAGTTACTTATCTAATAACATTTATTAACTAAAAATGTCAATCATTTTTCAAATAAAATTAACACCAAACATCTTTCACTACTTACATAACTTTGGAATTTAAAATATACTTACCATAAACTAACCTTTATTAGATCATATATAGGTATGTTATGTTTAATTAACCTCTGAGTGCATAATCTGTTTTTAAGTATTTATAGGTATGCTATGTTTAACCTTTGTGAGTGTATAATATGTCTTTAAGTCAATATTATAATTGTCTATTTTTAAAATACGTTTCATCTATCGGGTAAAAGTAATATCCACTTATAACACATTAAAGTCTTAACAAAAACATAATTGTTTCTGTATAAATAAGATGGAGTTGTTTCGGAAACAAAAAAGAAAATAATTAAAGGTTAAATAGGGTGGTGGAGATGACCGTGGAATGTGGTGGTGCTGTTGGATGGTGGAGATGATGGTGGCGGTGGTGCTTGAGATGATGAGTGGTGGTGGGACCTTTGTAAAATGTTTGAAAGGGGTGGTGGGGTGAGGGCATAGATTCTTATGTGTAATTGAGATCTTTTGGTTTGATAGAAGCTTTTTGAAGAAGGGGAAAGGTATGAGAGGCATGTGTGTGTCTTCACATGAAACATCTCTTTAGTGGAAGAGTCATGGTGCATCAACAATTATTAAAACATCTTTCCCACTTTTTATATTTAATATTTAGTTATATTCAAATAACAATAATTTAGTTTATGATATTTTCATGAATTGTCAAATATAAAGTATCATAAGATTGAGATAGTTGTTCACTAACTGATTACTAAGTTATGTTGTATTACAGAATAAAAGGGTAGAACGTAACGGCAAAAGAGTGAATTCTAAATTTATTTTTTGTTCTCTCCTGTAACAAAGATGATCATGTCATGTTAAGAGACAAAAGCATAAGAGCATCGTAATAAGGAGTCTCATATCAACAAACCTTCTCCTTGTAGTGACACTACTTAGAATGCATTACGGATTGTACTAATTTCTCCCTCCTCTTCACATACTTTTGCCCCCTTTCATCCCTTTTTCACAGGAATGGTTTCCCTTCTCTTGGACTGTTTAAAAGACCTAACATGCCCTTTTTCGCACATCGGCATTCGTCTCTCGCCTAGCTCTTTCTTCCACCTAAATCTCTCTGGCTTTGAGGATCTCCGTGTTATGGATGGTCCAAAGGTCATATTGGGAGATTGACTCGAACTCAAGTGTGATAAATGAACACATGATTAGGTTGATTTATTTTTTATTTAACATTTGATGGTTATCACATCACGAACAATATTAGTTGTCTCTTTTATTTTTAATATACAAAATAAATTTTTTATGTTCTTTTTTGCTTTAACTAATAGTAAAACACAATTTCGCATATATACATATATTTAGTAAATAAAGTGTGTACTCACCTTGTAAATAAATTATTGTGTTAATTAAAATGAAACAACGTGATAAAAAAAATTAAAGTCTACTAACACTCCAGGCGAATCTCACATCGGTCGTGAATAGGAGAAATTTCTGGTTCTTAAGAAATGTCCTGCCTCTAATATCAACAACGCGTTTTGGGCGCATTGGCTGTGGATGAGAGGTGAACTCCACAGTTAAACGTGCTCAGGTGGCAGCAATCCAGGGATGGGTGACCTCTCTGGGAAGTTTTCACCCTGGCAACCAAAAGCAAATCCGTGAGCTTCTCTTGGGCGAAGCGGACAATATTGGTGGTATGGGGGCCGGATGTTACAAATAGTATCAGAGCCACTCAGTGTCGTTCGGGATGGTAGGGAAAACTTCATCAAGGATGGTGAGTCCTCGGGGGTGTTCAGAGGGACACCTTAGGCAAATCTCACATCCATAGATGGGATGGTGGGGCAAACCTCATCGAGGACGATGAGTCCAGAAAAGGGGGGTGTTTGTAACACTCTAGGCGAATCCCACATCGGTCGTGGGCAGGAGAGATTCCTGGTTCATAAGGAATGTCCTGCCTCTAATCTCAACGACGCGTTTTGGGCGTATTGGCTGTGGATGAGAGGAGAACTCCACAGTTAAGCGTGCTCAGGTGGTAGCAATCCAGGGATGGGTGATCTCTTTGGGAAGTTTTCACCAGGGCAACCAAAAGCAAATCCGTGAGCTTCTCGTGGGCGAAGCGGACAATATTGGTGATATGAGGGGCCGGATGTTACAACTTAGACCGTGCAATTCACCTTCACACTTTATAGTGTTGATGTTGATCTGGCCTGTTAAGGGCATTAAACACTGCTTCCGTAAAGCGTTAACGAGTGTTAAGGGAGTGGGGTGCGGAAGGCTTAACAAGCATGAAATCATTTATGATGGGTCTCTCTTCACATACAATCATTTCATATTTGTTTTTAAAGTTGGTGAGATGAAGTGAATGAAGATTAAGCCACTTTCTTAAGGTGAGGTAGAGTGAAATAATATAAAATAGATGAGATGAAGCCTAGATAGGGTGTGAGAGTAAAAAGTTAGTCTTTAAACTTATCAATTTTAGTGTGGATGACTCTTTGAAGGAATTATAATATATATTAAACCAATATGTTTGTTTCTACGGTGTTTTACTTACCTTTTTACTTTTTTTTTTGTTTTGGTTAAATGATTTGAAGAGAAGTTTGCTGTTTTGCTCGGTGGCAATAGTTGATAAATCCCACCTAGATGGCCTAGGTTCAAATCTAACGCAAAGCCTTTTTATTTTTTTTTTATCTTCCACTAATCCACACGTCACTCACATGCATGCACTTCACATATTCTTTTCCTTTATAATTATTTTAATATTTTCTATACATAATTTATTTTTTATTACTTTTACACATAGTGTTTTCGTATACTATGAATATGTCGTTGCGGCGTGTAAATACATTTTGACGTAATTTTTTCTAAAACCCAAATCGGTCTACGTTTCGAGGTAAATTTGCTAAAAAATGTCTCGCTTCAAATGTGATATATTTTCAATTTTATTTTCTATAAAACATGTTTTCATATTTTTAACGCTCATAATTAGAACGACATAGTTTCTCTTGACGTCTAGATATTTCATTGTGAGAAGCTTTTTTATATTTATGTTTCGATATTCTACCGAGACGCCTAACCATGTCAATATTATGGCCGCAACGCTCGGGCATCATAGGTTGGGACAACTCAACATGAACAGGGTATAACCCCCTAACACCATAACTGAACCGTGACGTTATAGGGTTTATGGAGAAAACCCACCGCAACGCACGGGGATAAATTCTAGTTTAAAATGAAGTTGTTTCGAATTCTTTGCTCGAATATGCTCACATCTTTTAGGTGGTGTTTGTTTTTTTCAAAAAGGTCTGCGTGACCTCTTATGTCTGTGTCACGCAGACCACGCGCAGACATAAGGCTCTATAGTGTGTTTGTTATTTCGAAAACGTTTCATTGAAAAACGTCTGCGCGAGGTCTTCTTGCTGCAGACATGGTCTTCTCACTTTTACAATCTTCTAACCTCTTCTACCGTCCTCCTTCTACCCTCCACCTTCCCCTTACCATATTCCAGCAGCCACCGCCGGCCCGCAACCACCGTCGCAACCCCAGTAGTACTACCCAAGATTGGTGTCAGAGCCATTGGTTATAGGGAACTAGGTTGCATACACACACTAGACTATAACCGCACAGTTGTTAGTTACTCATCGCTTACTCTCCTTACTGTATACTCATTGGCATACGCAACATGTACTTCGCAGCATGGCATCGTCGTCCAGAAATTTAGGCAAGAGACCTGCACGATCTGATTCACCTCCTACTTCTCCCGTACCGGATAGGGGATTTAACTGGCCACGACATCCTTATCCTCGTAGCGAGATAGACTGGGATCAGCCTTTCATACCTCCTGAGCTCGATCCTCCGCGTAACTGGGATTTCTACCCCACTTACATAAACCGTATGGCTTATAGAGAACGCGTACCACCTGTAGCACCTACACGACCTAGGACTAGGTCATCAACCGCCTCTACTTTGCCTACACTTCCTACCTTGAGCATCCCTCTGGAGCAGGCATTTGCAGCTTTGGTAGCCACACTGGACACAGAGCGACAGCGGATTAGAGGACTCACTGATGAGAACTATGCATTACGATCTGAGATGCGTCAGCTGCGTTACCAGGTAGATACGCTTCAGGAGCGACTTTCGATGGCCATTGGTGGACATCATACTCTGGCAGGCAACGTGGTAGCACTTAGTGAGCGCATGGACGCACAAGATCACCATAATATGGAGATCGATAATAGGTTTGCTGATTTAGAGGCACAGCTAGCAGCACTCCAGATTGCTGAAGCTCCTGCACCTTTGGTGGACCCTGATGAGGAAGACCCAGAAGAAGAACCCGAGGAAGCCCCCGAAGAAGAACCAGTAGAGATGGATGAGGACAGTGACGGATCTGACGTACTGGACTGATCCTACCTTTTAAATGACTTAGACTATGTAGTGTTTCTTTTCTTTGAAACCTATGTGGGAAGGGTTGTTTCCCACCCAACTGACAAACTTAAATTTTGACATTGATGGAATATTTTGTGACTCAATTGCAAATTATTTATCTTTGATTATTATTTCTGTTATAAATGTTGTGGTTGTGGTGAATGCATTATTTCTTATTGTTTACTGTACCTTGATGAGATTAATGTGTTGGATGTTACTCATTATTGTAATTGTGAATTTTAAAGTGAAATATGGACGCACGTGGACGAGGACGTGGGCGTGGTCGTGGACGTGGCGCCGGAGGCCGTGGAGCCGGAGCCATAAACATGACGCCTGCGGAATTGGCGGCATTAATTAATGAACATGTTCAGGCGGCAGTGGCTGCTGCCCAACCGGGACAACCAGCAGGTAAATGATAACAAGAGGTTAAACTGATTATCCTAGTTATTTGTCTAGGATATCTGACTAATGTTTGGGTTGTCAAAACAGGACCACCACCATGTACCTACAAGTCCTTCATGGACTGTAAACCCCATACCTACAGCGGGACGGAAGGAGCTGTAGGGCTTGTAAGGTGGTTTGAGAAGACAGAGTCTGTCTTTGCGAAATGCAACTGCCCGCCTGCTGATCAGGTGAAGTATGCCACCGGGACATTGGAAGGCGCAGCACTTTCCTGGTGGAATGCCCAGGTACAAATGCTGGGTCAAGCCATGGCCAATGAACTACCTTGGGATGAATTCAAAGAAATCATGACTGAAGAATATTGCCCCCGGAATGAAGTGCAGAAACTGGAGATTGAGTTCTGGCAACTCAAAATGCAAGGCTCAGAAATTGAAGCCTACACGACTCGTACTCATGAGTTAGCCACTTTATGCCCAGGGATGGTGAATGAAATGCACAAGAGGGTGGAGCATTATATACGGGGATTGGTGCCTGAAATTCAAAGTATGGTAACTGCTTCTAACCCCACTACCATACAACAAGCTATCCGAACAGCCCACAGGCTGACTGACCAGGCAGTTGAGCAAGGTCGGTTACCTAAACGGGGTGCGGTGGCAAGCGTGCCCGACCAGAAACGCAAGTGGGATGGTTCAAGCAACAAGGGATCGTCATCCAGTAGCCAATCTCAACCTCAACAACAGCAGCAAAGTCAGCAACAGCAACGGAAGTTCGATAACAACCGAAGCTTCAACCAGGCGCACTCAAATCAAGGACCCGGCGGGTATGGTGGAAGACTGCCGAAGTGCAACCGGTGTAACTACCACCATGTGGGTCGGTGTGATAACTTCAAGTGTCAACGTTGTGGGAAGATTGGTCATGCAGCCAAAGACTGTCGGGGTGAACTGATGAAGAAGCCACAACAATCACAAGAAACTCCGAAAGGTTGTTTTGAGTGCGGAAAAGAAGGCCATTACAAACGCAACTGTCCCCAGCTTAAGAGGAATGGTAATGGTAACAACAACAATGGGAACAACAACAATAATAACAATGGCAACAACAATAACAACAACAATGGTAATGGCAACAACAATGGAGGCAATAACAACAATGGAGCCAAAGGAAGAGCCTTCGTCATTGGCTCAGGTGAGGCTCTAAACGACCCTACAACAGTAACTGGTAAATTTTCGGTTAATGGTTGTTTTGCTACTGTATTATTCGATACCGGAGCCGATAGAAGTTTCGTGTCCACTAGGTTCTGTAGTCTTTTAAGTGATATGCCCTCAGCCTTAGAATCTAAATACACCGTAGAGTTAGCTGACGGTACACAGATTCACGTAACGCATATTCTTAGAGACTGCAAGATAGAGCTTGCTGGTCATACATTCACCATAGATCTCATGCCTGTTACGTTAGGAAGCTTTGATGTGGTAGTAGGCATGGATTGGCTTTCCGATAAACAAGCAGAAGTCATATGCCACGAGAAGATCATACGGATTCCCCTTGGTGAAGAAGTCCTTACGGTCAGAGGTGATAGGAGTGGTGCGGTGATAGGCATCATTCGTTCATGAAGGCACAAAAGTTGTTACGAAAGGGTCGACTAGCCATATTGGCACTCGTCACAGATAAACAGACTGAGGAAAAGAAGATAGAGGATATCCCCGTAGTTCGTGAGTTTCTCGAGGTGTTTCCGGAAGACCTTCCTGGATTACCGCCTCATCGTCAAGTTGAATTCCAGATTGAGTTGACTCCAGGAGCCGCTCCAATTGCGAGAGCACCGTACCGGTTAGCTCCGAACGAACTGCAGGAATTATCCGCCAACTACAAGAGTTGTTGGATAAAGGGTTCATCCGACCGAGTTCGTCGCCCTGGGGAGCGCCAGTTCTATTTGTGAAGAAGAAGGATGGTACATTTCGAATGTGCATTGACTATAGGGAACTGAACAAGGTTACTATCAAGAATAGATATCCCTTACCTCGTATCGATGATTTGTTTGATCAACTGCAAGGATCAAGCTATTACTCTAAGATTGATCTGAGGTCTGGGTATCATCAGCTGAGAGTTCGAGAAGAGGACATCTCGAAAACTGCTTTCCGTACACGATATGGTCACTATGAATTTTTGGTCATGCCATTTGGGTTGACGAATGCACCAGCAGTATTCATGGACCTCATGAATCGCGTGTGCAAACCCTATCTTGATCAGTTTGTTATCGTCTTTATTGATGACATACTGATATACTCAAGGACCGAGGAAGAACATGGAGAGCACTTACGTTTAATCTTGGAATTACTTAGAAAGGAACAACTGTACGCAAAGTTTTCTAAGTGTGATTTCTGGATACGTGAGGTACAATTCTTGGGTCATATTGTCAACGAGAAGGGAATACATGTTGATCCTGCTAAGATTGAAGCGATAAAGAATTGGTCTGTTCCTAAGACACCAAGTGAGATACGACAATTCCTTGGATTAGCGGGATATTATCGACGATTCATTGAAGGATTCTCTAAGATTGCACAACCTCTCACAGCCTTGACTCACAAGGGAACGACATACAAATGGGGTGAGAGTCAGGAATCTGCTTTTCAGTTGCTGAAACATAAATTGTGTAGCGCACCAATATTAGCGTTACCGGATGGTAGTGATGACTTCGTAGTCTACTGCGATGCGTCTATTCAAGGACTTGGATGCGTCCTGATGCAGCGGGATAAAGTGATAGCTTACGCCTCTAGACAATTGAAGATTCATGAGAAGAACTATACCACCCATGACTTGGAACTGGGTGCGGTAGTTTTTGCCTTAAAGATCTGGAGACATTACTTGTACGGTACCAAATGCACCATCTACACCGATCACAAGAGTCTTCAGCACATCTTTGAGCAAAAGGAGTTGAACATGAGGCAAAGACGCTGGGTGGAATTGTTAAACGACTATGATTGTGCTATTAAGTACCACCCGGGGAAAGCAAATGTAGTTGCTGATGCGTTGAGTAGAAAAGAGACTGCTAAACCTCGACGTGTGCGAGCTCTGCAACTAACGATTAGTACGCAATTACCTGAACAAATCCGAGAGGCTCAAACAGAAGCTTTGAAAGAAAAACATTGGGTCTGAATCGTTAAGGGGTATGGAAAAACAATTGGAAGTAAAAGCGGATGGAATTCGTTACTTCATGGATAGACTATGGGTACCTCTACACGGAAATCTGAGAGATTTGGTCATGAGTGAGGCTCACAAGTCCAAGTATTCTATACATCCTGGATCTGACAAGATGTACCACGATTTGAAGGCGCACTATTGGTGGCCTAACATGAAAGCAGATGTAGCTACTTATGTGAGCAAGTGTCTGACCTGCTCGAAGGTTAAAGTGGAGTATCAGAAACCATCTGGTCTACTACAACAACCCGAGATCCCTATGTGGAAGTGGGATCAGATATCAATGGATTTTATTACTAAGTTACCTCGCACTTCTACGGGTTGTGATACAATATGGGTTATCGTGGACCGATTGACAAAATCTGCTCATTTCCTAGCGATAAAGGAAACAGATAAGATGGAGAAATTAACCCGACTTTATCTGAAGGAGATCGTTTCGAGGCATGGAGTACCGATCTCAATCATTTCTGATCGCGATTCTCGTTTCACATCACACTTCTGGCAGTCGTTGCAGAAAGCTTTAGGTACGCGATTGGATATGAGTACTGCTTATCATCCACAGACTGATGGTCAAAGCGAGCGTACTATACAGACTTTGGAGGACATGTTACGTGCTTGTGTGATTGACTTCGGGAATAACTGGGAAGTTCACCTACCATTGGTGGAATTTTCTTACAACAACAGTTATCACACTAGCATAAAGGCAGCACCTTTTGAAGCTTTATATGGGAGAAAGTGTAGATCGCCAGTTTGCTGGGCTGAAATTGGTGATAGTCAATTAACGGGTCCCGAGTTAGTACACGAGACAACTGAGAAGATTGTTCAGATAAGAAACCGCATGGCCGCAGCGCGAGACAGACAGAAAAGCTATGCTGACAAACGACGAAAACCTTTGGAATTTCAGACAGGTGACAAAGTTTTATTAAAAGTCTCACCGTGGAAAGGCGTAGTTCGGTTTGGTAAGCGAGGAAAGCTAAATCCGAGATACGTTGGACCATTTGAGATAGTGGAAAGAATTGGTCCAGTGGCTTATCGACTAGCCTTACCTGATTCATTGAGTGGAATCCATGATGTATTCCATGTTTCAAATCTAAAGAAATGTTTAACGGATGAAACGATGGTCGTACCACTGGAAGAAGTTCAAGTAGATGAACAACTACGCTTCATTGAGGAACCGTCGAGTGATGGATCGTGAGGTGAAAACGCTTAAGCAAAGCAAGATACCCATCGTCAAAGTTCGTTGGAACTCGAGACGTGGACCAGAATTCACGTGGGAACGTGAAGACCAAATGAAGCTTAAGTATCCTCAGCTATTCGAAAGGACGATGCCAGCCGGCGAAGGTATTGATTAAATTTCGGGACGAAATTTCTTTCAACATGGGGATGATGTGACAACTCATCCAAAACTCACACGATTTCGATTTCCTTGTGCCAATGCAGTAGACCAGTGATGGAACACTCACCATGTAACGCAATTTTCGGGACGAAAATTCTTTCAACATGGGGATAATGTGACATCCGGTAATTTTCCGTTACCAAACTCCGTTTGTTCCGTTAAGTCTTGCATACACGTGTCGGGAGCACACACTAGTTGTCGTTGAACGTTGGTGACTTAACAATAATCAGTAATGTTAAATTGATGATAATTAAGTTAACAATGTGATTATTAAGTTATGCTTATGTGATTTAAATGTTAACTGTAATTTTATCGCGTAACGTGAAAACGTGCATATTTATTTCGTGTGTTTTGTGATAAATGGGAATTATGCATGATTGTTATTTGTGATTAATAATAATTGTGTTTAGTAGTTAAAAACTATTTAAAAACTATTCAAAAAGCCTAATCTTTATAAAATACAAATTATAAGGGTTAAAAGGGTAATTATCATTAATAAAATTTAATCAAAAACCAAAATCCCAACCCTAACCACCTACGGCCGCGACTTCATCCCCTCTCCCTCTCCCTTTGCGATTTCGGCCAAGAACACCAACAAAGCCACGGATTTGATCGATTTCAAGCATCACAACAAGTTAGAATCATCAATTGCAAGCCATTACACGTTTAAAGGTTAGATTTTTGTATGATTTGATGATTGTTCATGATTGGCCGAAAGTTCCATGCGAATTTTGCAATTGATGGTCGATTACATGTTGTTTGTTGATGTTAATGTGTTTGTTAGATAGATTACATGTTAATTAACGTCAAGTATGCAATAAAGGTTGGATTTTTACGAGTTTTTATGGGATTTACATTAAGGCCGAAACCCTAGTTCGAATATTGCAATTGAAGGTCGATTTTTGGTTGTTGTTGATGTTATTATGTTAGTTAGGTTAGATTGATGCTAGTTAACGTCGATTTTGCAAGAAAGCTTCGATTTTGATTTATGGTTCATAGGTTACTAATAATAGTAACTTTATTTTGCATGAATTGATGATTGGATGATGTATGAATGTTATGGATGTGTTTGTGATGATGATTAGATGCTAAGTTGATGTTATGAACAATTGAAAATCAAGAAGATGTGTTATAGTTCATACATTGCTAAAGATAGTAACTTTTGGGTATGAAGTTGATGAATCATGATGATTAGGTGTTGTTGATCATGTTTAGATGTTGTCATGGACTTGAATTGGTATATAATTGATGAATTCATGAATGTAGTGTGAGTTTGATGAATTTGGGATGAACTTTCCCAAAAGGGAAACTTTATTGTGCAAATCTTGAATTGGATGATTTGAGCATGTTTGGGATATTAGGATCATGCTAGTGTGTTCATGGATGATTTCTAAGTGATTAAATGTGTTGTTTAGGTTATATGAATGTTGATTTGGTTTGTTACCTGTTTTGGCCTGTTGTTATTCGCATGACTTGTATGATAATTGGTTGTATGTTGATCATGTATGTCATACTGTTGTGTTAGTATTAACGAATTATCACCTATAATGTCACCAACGGGTCAAACGGGTCAACTGGGTCAAATGTGTCTTGTCTTTCTTAAACCTTGAGTTCCTTGGTTTGTAGAGCACTTAGGCTTTCGTGTTGATTTTGTATACACGTACTTATGTACTCTTGTGTTCTAGGTGACCTTTGAAGGTTGTCTTTTTCTTTCAAGTTAAGCTCTAGGTTAATTCTTGCGCGCATCAGGTGAGTTCTTGCCCCACTTATTTTACATCATCTCTTTTGGGGGAGATAGCATACTGTTGATCATAAACGCTTTTACATATGAGTGTGTATAATATTGATATAGTGCTGTTTACCATGGAAAGTCCTCACACTTTCGGATTGTTAATATTGAATAGCGGGGAAATCTTGGGTAGTACTACTGGGTCTGACGAGCCCCACCTGTGCGACTCGAGGTCAAACGGGTGCAATTTTGTCCTAACACATATTCGTCACGACCTGGTAAGTCGTGACGGGAGGCAACAAACGTAACACAGTCAGCTTCGATCGCGAAATCACTATGATTAATATTTTTATGTTAATAGACTAGCTATCTATTGCAATACACTACTTATGCTCTGGAAACTATTGATTGGTTTATATTTTAACGCAAACTCTTGAACTCACCAACCATGTGTTGACTTGTTTAGTATGCTATTCTCAGGTTAAGGTTGCCAGTTGCCTAGGAGCACACACACCAGCATCGTTGAGTTGTCTACATTGTTTGTTTACACATTTGGGTTTATTTTCCTATTAAACATTTGTGTTTGGGGCGCGTATGTTTTGCGCATTCTCTTTACATACTACTTGTTTTGGGTTTTCTAGTTTTAAAAACGCTTCCGCAGTATTTTAAACGTTAACTCTGGTTTGTTTGTTAATCATATAGAGTCGTTCTTGGTAACTAATGACTGAGATCCTGGTATGTCACGCGCCTCGCGGTAAAACCCCGCTCGCGGATTTTGAGGGTGTGACACCCCCGGTCGCAACCCCCCCCCCCCCCGGTCGCAGCCCCACCATATTCTTGTTCAAGATTTGGGGGATTTCTTAACTCCTTATTCAAATTCAACCTCATTTCCCCGATTTCTTTCCGTTTTACACAAATTCAACTTCTGGGTTTTGTTAATTTTGTGATTTCACATAAAACCCAGTTCGATTACACCCTAATTTCGATCCAGTAACGTGTATTATGAGGGCCGGATTGAGTACGATCCAGCAAACCCTAACGCCTAAGGCGGCCATCTTGTTGAACTACTTAATCACCGAAGCCGGCCACCGGAACCACGGCCAAACGACGTCGCTTCATGTTGCCTCCACCCTCCTAGCCTCCTCCACCGGCTCTCTCCGGTAAGCCTGCATCCATTCACACCCCAATTCATCCCACCCCGTTCGGTACAGAGCCTTTGAGCTCTGCTTCAGTGTAGCCCTCGAACGCCTCCCCACCGTCGCTCTGCTTGGTGCACGGTGGCGCAGCAGTGGTGGACAGTGGTCCAGTGTAGGGGTAGCGGTGGAACAGAAGGGTAAAAATCACAAACCTCTTACGCTACAATTGTTTAGAAATTAGGTTTATTTTTGCAGTCTGCAGATGTTAAAAAACAAACAATCTTCTTATTGCAGACTGCAAACGTTTAGTCCACCTCTTCTACTGCAGATATCTGCAGATGTGGTCCGCAGACAGCAGACATTTTGCTGCAGAAAAAACAAACAGCACCTTAGCTTGCTTTTGTTGAGAGTAGCTTTTTAAAGTTAGAAGGGCTAATATGTCAACTTTGATAATTAAGGGATCTTTTTGTCTGATTCAATAAGTCTTAGATTAGTTGTATAAAGGTAAGGTGGTGGAATTATTTATTTTTTCTAATTCTAATTCCCTCGATCACTAATTAATATTTGACTTGATTTGTAACACTCTAGGCAAATCCCACATCGGTCGTGGACATGAGAGTTTCCTGGTTCATAAGGAATGTCTAGTCTCTAATATCACCAACGCGTTTTGGGCGCATTGGCTATGAATGAGAGGAGAACTCCATAGTTAAGCGTGCTTAGGTGGCAGCAATCCCGGGATGGGTGACCTCCCTGGGAAGTTTTCACCTGGGCAACCAAAATGAAATACGTGAACTCCTAGTGGGCGAAGCGGACAATATTGGTGGTATGAGGGGCCGGATGTTACAAAATGGTATCAGAGCCACTTCTGTGTCGTTCGGGATGGTGGGGCAAACCTCATCAAGTTTGGTGAGTCCCCTGGGGTGTTCAGAGGGACACCTTAGGCAAATCCCACATCCATAGATGGGATGGTGGGGCAAACCTCATCGAGGACGATGAGTCCAAAAGGGGTGGATTGTAACATCCCACATTGGTTGGGAAGAAAAACGAAGGCTTCTTTATAAGGGGCTTGAAACCTTCCCCACTGTGACGCGTTTTGCCTGGGCGATGGTGGTACGTCCCGGTCCAGGTGAAAACAAAACCGTGAGGCGATGATGGTTTGTCCCGGCCAAAGTGGACAATATCATGATGAGGTAACTCTGGGCTGTTACAGAATGGTATCAGAGTCACTCTTGTGCCGTTCGGGATGGTGGGGCAAACCTCATCAAGTTTGGTGAGTCCCCGGGGGTGTTTAGAGGGACACTTTAGGCAAATCCCACATCCATAGATGGGATGGTGGGGCAAACCTCATCGAGGACGATAAGTCCAAAAGGGGGAGTGTTTGTAACACTCTAGGCAAATCCCACATCGGTCGTGGACAGGAGTGTTTCCTGGTTCATAAGGAATGTCTAGTTTTTAATATCATCAACGCGTTTTGGTCGTATTGGTTGTGGATGAGAGGAGAACTCCACAGTTAAACGTGCTCAGGTGGCAGCAATCCAGGGACGAGTGACCTCCCGGGAAGTTTTTACCCGGGCAACCAAAAACAAATCCGTGAGCTCCTAGTGGGCGAAACGGACAATATTGATGGTACGAGGGGTTGGATGTTACATGATTGGAGTCATTTTGTCCTAAGGCTTTGTATCAAGTGTCCCGGTTCAAATCCCATGGGCCGTAATCCTTGTTTTCTTTTTGGTTTTTTATTTGTTTTCTCTTTCCAATTATTTTTTTTTTCTTGAACGATTTTACTGTATCAATGTTAGTGGCACATCAATTTTCAAACTAAATCCTCTGTTTTTTAATGTTTAAACTTGATTCATATACTATATATAATATACGTTTTTAACGTGTTAAGTATTTTATAATTTATCTTTTTTAAGAAAAGTCCGTTGGTTAATTCTTTAAAAAAATAATTTGTATTGTGTTTAATTTATGTTCTTGACACCCCGGTATAAATGTTGTTTAAAACTAAATTGTATTCAAAATAGTATATCTTTTAGTTATCGTGTATTTATATCAACTTATACCAAGTTAGGGCATCATAGTATTGTACTTGAACATGTTAATGTCACCGCCACAACGCACGTAATAAAATTCACAAACGCGTCACATCTTGTGGGCTTAATTTCTAGTTATACTTAAATAGTTGTGTAAAGCCATTACTAGTGGTTGTTAATCGATAGTTAGCATCATTATGTCCATATTTATTCCTGTACTCTATTTTATAATACAGCCTCTTTCAATTCTTGGCTAGAAGTTTTAGATTACATTGCTTAATTCTCTTTATTTTCATAGTTGTTGTTTTGATTGATTTCCGCAATTTCATTCCAAGTGATGTTTACACTTTCAATTTAAGCTGATGAGTGGCTAGCAAACACAAATCTAATTTACACATTACAACTTGTTTTATCAATAGTGTAACAAATCTATAAAGTTACAACTTGTTTTATCAATAGTGTAACAAATCTATAAATTTTAGATGTACTGTTAACGGCCTCTAACCCACCGTTACAAGCTTTTGCATCAATAACACATTAAAAACTGTTTATAAGTGTATTCTTTTATTAAAAAATTATATATCAATACTTTTATCTAATTTTACACTTGTATTAAAATTCAAGTATGTAACTATTTACCTTTACATTTTTATTAAACATAATTTATACTCTCTTGTTTAACGACTATTATTTTTACTTCTAATACCACCTAATCTTACATTTGCACATAGTAATACCTAACCGGTGCCAGTAAGTCACTTGCACATAATAGTATATCCCCATCAAAAAGCAAAGTAAATTTAATGGTATATTGTGTAGGTAACAACCGGCGAGAATGATCACAAATACATTTAACTAACGGATTTTGACTTTTCAGATTATGTATGAGTACATGAACTGTTATCTTTTCAAACTCACTTGAATTCATGATGGTTCATGATAATTTATGATTGTTTGTGATAATATTTCAGTATAGTTCGTGATAACGCACCATAGGCTTCATGATATATCATAATTCTCGAAGATGGTTCATGGTTTATCGTTGTTTTTTGAGTTTCACAATTACATGCTTTTTGACATTTTATGTTGTTGTAGGGTCAGAGATCATGAAAACGTATATTTTACTATGGTCTTTAGGGATTAGACGGTACTTCTTGGAGAAACAAGAATGTCAAAAGTTTGTTTTGAGGGTGTCACTTACTCATAAAACTTACTCAAAAGTTTTTAATCTGGATTACATGTTTTTTTTATTGAAAGCTCATAATGATGTGATACCTTTAAATAGGTTCATTATTAAAAGTTACAATGTTTATTATTATCAAATTTTAACAAAACATTAATTTTATATGTGTGTATATATATTAATAAATAAAACGATTGTCTTTCTATTTTCATTTATCTTAAAAAATATTCACACTTCTAAATAACTTATCAAACTATTATATCTTGTCGCTAAATCTTATTTATTGAAAGCTTTAAAATTTCATAAATTGAAACTTGACAAACACACACCTTCCCTACTATATACATACTATATATCTAAAATTATTATACATGTATTTTATAAGACTTAAACCTATGAGAGTCCATCAATTAGTCAATTACCACCTAAATGTTCTCTTACTTAAAAACTAAATACATTTCATTATTAGTAAACCTAACAAGTTAATAAATTGGAATAGTAAACATTTATCACCAATTAACTATCGGACTGTTTTCTTGCAGGCAGACTGAATAGATTTAATTGTTAATAAACATAACAAGTGACTTTGCTTTTTAGAATGAAATTTTTTTATTCAAACCTAAACAATAAACATAATGTAAAGACTTAATTTCAATTTTGCTTCTTAAAATATGACAAATATATCAATTTTACTTTAAAAGTTTAAAAACATTAGTTTCAATCCAAAAGTTTAATCATCTGTCGCAATTTTAATCCATTAAAGTTGAAACAACTGATAACACTTTTAGACTAAAACCGAAACAACTTATGAAATTTTTAAAGTTAAATTAATATTTTTAATCTTTTAAAGAAAAATAATTATAATTGTCAAAATTCAAGGAGTAAAATTGAATTTAGTTTGAAGTAATCTGAGGATAAAAATACGATAGATTTATCGGAAAATAAACATAACAAGTTAATAGAGTAGAACAGTAAACATTTATCATAACAATTTAAAAAAATGGCTATTTTTCAGTGAGCGCATGGGGATTGTTGACCCTTTCTCCTCCCAAAAGCGTTACCTTTATAGTAAAAACATGTGGGCCCAATCTTGCTTTCAATTGAATCACTTCATTCTCTTTGGGCCGACAAGTGGGGGTCAACTCTTCCCATTCTATCATTTCCTCCTATTAACCCGAGTCTAACTCTAGGTGTGGTTGATGTAATGGCAAATGATATTTAAAATTCAACTATATAGTACATTTTACTTTTGACTTTTGAGAGTAATTTATGTAGGATTATTCATGAGTTGTCAATTGATGTATTTCAAAAGTAAAGATAAATAGATATGCGAGTATTCATTCTAAAAACCATGTGCAATTTGTTTTAATGATTTTGGTTTTTTTTAGTTAGTTGGTTATAATTTTTGAAAATTGTATATTAATTTGCTTTAAATTTTCGAAGTGATTCGAATTCAAATTGAAGTTAATTCCATTCAAATTAATAACAAAAATAACCTTAAATGTTTATTTCTCTATTTTAGTTTTTTCTTAAATTGTCCACTTTTAACTGTTTATCAAATTTTTTGTTGTATAATTAATCGTAATCAGTAGTATTTTTGTTTGTAACTCTTTTACAAATTGAGGATGGAGAAAGTTATATTTGTATCTTACAAATTCTTCTCGACATTGTTCTCTGCAAGTTTCATTTATCCTTGTAACATATTTTTTTTTAATGGTATGAGAGCTTTAAACGCTACTAGGCATCAAAATCATTACTACTTTCCTTAGTTTATCATTCTTTACAAATTGACCCTACATTTTAAAACGAAACAAAAAAAAAAATACAAATGTACTAATAATCTGCAAAGAATCAAACATTGATCCTGACTTTTAAAAATAAACACCAAAAAATTGCATTTGTGCTATTTTTATTTGGTATTAGAAAGTTTGAAGAAGAACAACAAGAAGTTTGAGATGATTAATTCAAAAGATGCACATGATGCATTGGGTCGTGATGATGAGTAAGAGCGCTAGGGTTTCTAGCAACATAAAGTGAAGTGTCAAAAGTTTCACATCCATCAAAAATACACGATCACATCCATGATGGTGTTACCTGTAATAGGATCACCTTTTCTTGTGGTTAACGTAAAACACACAAAGTCTAGTACACATATATTTATCACGTATAACAAGCATTGACGGTAGGCTTTGTGTTTTGTGTTGAGATTAAACATATTAAAGTTATATCACTAGACATGACCAATTTGCAAGTTTGACCTTCTTTACATCAAGAATTCACAAGAGTGGTTTTCTTCAAAAAAAAATTAGTTTTTCGTTAAACGTTTCAAGCAAAACATTAATGTTGACGTTTACATTAAGTGGGCATGTTAGGAATATTAAGTAGTAATTAAACTTAGTTCGTTGTGTCTAATATTACAGGTTTATATTATATCTATTTATCATTGTAATTTAAATTTTAGATCATTCAATGTTATTTTGTCATTGATTTTATGTATTAGATAAATTTATTATTATTTTATCATTGTATTTTACATATTAAAAGTATACGATATATAGTGTCATTTCATCATTATATTTTTAGAACTCATTATTGTAAGGAAAAAAACATAATAGTGTTCTGGAAAAACACAGTAATAAGTAAAAAACAATGTAATGTGCTGGAAATCATAGTGAATTGGAAAACACAATGAACTAGAAAATAAAAAAATATTTTTATATATAACAATACTATATTCATTTTAAACAAAAAAAACACTCTTTATATAGTGATTTTTAAAAAAAAAAATA
Organism: Flaveria sonorensis; assembly: GCA_025506505.1. Lineage (NCBI taxonomy): Eukaryota > Viridiplantae > Streptophyta > Magnoliopsida > Asterales > Asteraceae > Flaveria > Flaveria sonorensis. The sequence goes on from JACCIY010001676.1 coordinate 26,578, forward strand.
TTGTCGTATACAACACTTACAAACATTTAAATATATAAAAGAACTTGAAAAAAAATAAATGGTATTGACTGAGATACATTCCACCAATTTTTTATATAATTTAATCTCAACCATTTATTAAAAATTTGATAGATTAGTTATTAAGTCTTTTGGCATGTATATCTTTTTTGGTATAACTCAACCCTTGTTTGTATGATATAATTTTATGATAGTGTTTATGTTATAAACTTTTAAAACAATGAAACACAAAAAAAATAGGCCTTCACGGTATTTTTAGTATTTTTATACTTTAAGTTGAAAATAAAAATCTAGGCATAACTTTTATTTTCATATATATGAATTTCTTAAGGTTCTTAATATATTATATGTGTGTATATATGAAGTTAATAAATATAACTAGATTCACAACTCTTGCTACACTATAGGGTGTATGTTGTATTCAAAAAAAGATAAAAACAAAAGAAACCCAAAAACACTAATAAACAAACCATGGTTCGAACACGGGTGGCATGAGGTTGACGGGATGCCTTTTACCATTGGATTAACTTATTATATAATTACTAGGTTAGAACCCGTGTCCTACACGGCTGATGAAAATAATATATTACAAGATTTCAGATTTGAATTTAGATTGATTTGTTATGTTTACATGGTAAGATGTAAATATACACTGACTTTATTAATTACATATTATTAGTGTAAGAAATTTTAAAAATAATATAATTATTATAATTAATTTGAGATTAGAAAACAAATCAATTCTAGATTTTGAGAAATGGAACGATCCAAAATAGATTGAAAGGTAGTAAAATCAAAATCATATTTGAAGCCTAGAAAGTTGATACGTTTTATAATAGTTATTTCAAAATTTAAGCATAGTATATGTTCATTATCAAAATGCTTTAATTTTAAATATTTTTTATGAAACAATGATTTATGAATAAACAAATATTTATTTTCATGTAGATCATTTTTAAACGTTATAAATTTTATGTTCCATACATTGGATTGTATTTTGATATCTTGGAATTACAACAAAAATATTTTAATTACAAAGTTAAGTATTAAAATTTTTAAGAATAGATATAATAAATAATTATATTAAATTAAAATGTACATGTTCATCAATAATATATATTTCATCTTGCTTGTGAACATTAACTGTTTTTCAAAGTCTAATTATTCTACTATAGTTGTACGATCATATTTTTTCATGTCAAGGTCATTCAAAAAAGTAAAAGTTTTTAGTTCTATTTTTTGTGAAAAATTTCATAAAACAATATGAGTAAAAAAAAATCATTTTTTTATCTTTAAGTCCTTAACTCACCTTTTTAAATTATTCATTCAAAAATACAAAGATGATTTTGATCATATTTATATAAATTCTTTTAAATAATGTCTAAATCCGAAGATTACTGTAGTATCAACTTTTTAATATTTTTTGTTCATAGATCATTGAATTTGTTTCTAAAACAATTTGCCATTTTATGACATAAATTATTTATAATGAATGATAATTTATCATATAATCTTGATTGTAAATTGTCTTTAAGTAAATATTAATATTAATTTTTAGTCTTAATTTAAATGAATGACAATTTTTATATTTTTATTGCACTAAGATGTAATTTTCGAAACAGTTACTTCTTTAATATATATGAAAATTTTAAGACAATTTAAACATTAAGAAGTTCAGTAATTCAATACACGTTATTTGATATCAAATTTTAATATGGAAATAATTAAAACATAAATTATATCAATTTCTAATATGAAACTATTTAAAATGTTAATTATGGTAAGTGTTGATTGTTTTTTTAAATGATTAATAAATGTATTTTTTAAATTACAAATCATAACTTCCAAATTAAATGCAATCACAATATAATAAATTTTAGGCGGGAAAAACTCAATTGAAGAGTCTCTCGTTGATTGACACGTGTCTCTAAAAACCCTTGTTGATTGTCACATGTTCTTAAAAAATCTTGCTTTATTAGAGGTAATAGATTAAAAAACAACTTGAGTTGCTACAATGTTGTTTTTAACTTTTAAATTAACCACTATAGTTTTCTAAATTTAAGTTTAAGTTTTTACATATGGATACATGTGTTGATGTAATTTTTTTTATCAATTCAAAGTAAATATTATCTTTTAGTTATGTTTGCATTTTATATATTTAAATTAGATTTTACGACATTCTGCTTTTAGTTTAAAATTAAAGTATTTTAACAATTTGTATATTGTAACATATAGACTTAAGTATATATTGTATAAATATACATGTTTATTATGGATCTAGAGCAAGTATGTTTTTAGGGTTTCTTTTGTAAACGTTACGGTATAATTTTTTTTTAAATAAGAGTTGTATTCAAATCGAATAATTTTTTCGGAAGCGTAGGATATAGCAAGTGACGTTACCATTGTGGTATCATGACGAAGCTAACCGTTTACGAGTGAACAACATCATTCCCGATGTCTTGGTATTATCGGAACAAGTATTGGCGTTTGCTTTTAAGGTTTTAACAAGCTTAACCGAATCGACCAAACTTTTATTGCGTTGCACAAGAAAAAAAACGACGACCACACTCCCGCCTCGAAGCTCGAGGGATGAAACTATTTATTATTAAATATCTGTAATCAATACTTTATAGAAACACTAATTTTACCATAACTAAAAAAAGATTTTTGTCAAATGGTGGCTTACCATGTGGCACAACAAAAGTATTGTTCAACAAAGTTATATGTTGTATTTAACAATACAGATAAAAAACAAAATGAACAAAAAAAACAGCTGAAAAAATAACCCTTACCCCAGAGTTCGAACTCAGGTATGGGGTTGACGGTGTGTCTCTTACCATTGGTTACCCTTTTGTGTTAAACATTTGTAATTAATAATTTATATAAACACCAATTTTATGAAAAATCGAAAAAAAGATTCTTGTTCAAAGTGTTGTTCAACAAAGTTTGAAATTCATATGTATATAATTTTAACGAATCATGAATATAAAGTAAATACATAAACTTTTATGATATTTGTAATATACATGTGTGACATTTTGCTTTATTGTATGACACTTGTAATATATATGTGTCACTTTTCTGCTTTATTAGATTATTGTGACATAAATAATCTCTAGACAATTATGTTGATACGATAGGTTACCCACACATTGGATGGATGAACTCGATAACACTTTTTGTTACTATTTCTTTTCTCAAGTGGGTTCACCCAAAGCTATTTATTGTATGGTTAACTTCTTTAGGAAAGTGCCATCGAGGGATATTTACAACTTTATTAATACAGTGAGAAGTAGAATTAAAATAGATGTACGTGAAGCAAAATTGTTAAAATTTTGAGTAGGTTGGGTTAATCAGAAAGTTATGTGATTTTCATATATAACTAGCAACAAACTATCAATATGAGACTAGCCCACTTGATAATGTTTTGCCTTTTAGAGAGAGATCCTGAGTTCAAAATCAGACAATGATGTAAACTAGCAACAAACTATCAATGTGAGGCTAGCCCACTTGATAAATCTTTTGTCTTTTAAAGGGAGATACTAGATTCAAAACCAAACAAATGTATATAAAGTAATTTAAGATAGAAGTAGGATTTTTCGTTCAAAAAAGAAAAACTAGCAACAAACTAACAGACCCTTAACGTTGCGGCATACAACTGAAAATGATTCCCTTTTGCCGCCCATTATAAATTAAAAAAATCTAAAGGGGAAAGAGGGGCTAGAATTCATTATGTACCCACTTTAAAATAATTGAAAAGGACACATTTATATGTGACATTCAAGAATATGATTGTGATACATTAATAAATAATATTGTACGAGATCCCACGCTACAAAATTACATAACCTGTCAAGTGAATTTTTTTTAAAATGGATGTAATTTTAAAAATTGTTAACATGAAGGTTTTTCTCGGATTATTTAAAAATCAAGGGTACCCGCCACCTATGGTGGGGGTTCTGCCATCGAATTCAGCCATCCCAGAACTCGCCGACGGGGATGGCGGGTTCTGGGTTCGAGACAACCACAACCACACAATCTACCAACTTATTTTCTTTATAAACACCGATTTTTTCTTTCGATTTCACCGCGCAACTCACCTACTCAAACTCCATTTTATTCTTTATAAACACCTCGTTCAACCCACATTAACATACATTTTTTTTACATCTTGAAGGGTGACCGTGCATTCTCCAATAGGTAAGTGAAAAGTGTGTGTCTCCGGCCGCCTTTCTCCACCAAAGCAGTAATAAGACCACAGTCAAGCGTACGATATCCACATTGATAATACCTCCGAAACCAGCCAACCTTATGTGGCGCATGACATTATGCGAGATAGGTTTTCAGCAATGTGTTTCCAAAATTTTTATCACCCCTTCTAGTTTTAAATATACCAGCATCACTCGGTGAATTTTGAAAATAGTGAGCTGCTCTATGCTCACCACCCAAAATAATAACTCATTGTTAATAGGACCTGGTGTAATTCGCCAACTCATTTTGTAAGAATTTTTTTGGTATAATGAAGATATGTAAAAAAATGTATGTTAATATGGGTTGAACTGGGTGTTTATAATGAAAATGGAGTTGAGTAGTGAGTTGCGCGGTTGAAATCGAAAGGAAAAATCGGTGTTTATAAAGAAAATAAGTTGGTAGATTGTGTGGTTGTGGTTGTCTCGAACCCAGAACCCGCCATCCCCGTCGGCGAGTTCTGGGATGGCTGAATTCGGTGGCAGAACCGCCACCATGGGTGGCGGGTACCCTTAATTTCTAAAAATCCGAGAAATATCCTTCATGTTAACATATTTTTAAATTACACCCATTTTTTAAAAAAAATTCTGTCAGTGCATGAAATATGATATTTTTTTTGCAAATTAAGATTATATACAGTGACTTTTCTTTTAAACACAACAAATTTTGGTTCATCAATCTAATATAATACTAAAAAAGTAACTTAAAAAGACACTTGTCACATTTCTAGATCCCCTAAGTTTTATTTTCTCGCATCTTTCTCCTCTTAATAATTACCTAAATTAAGAAATATTAAATAATTTAATTTTTTTTAGATTAATTTTTTTAATAAATTAAGAAAGATGTCTTTTTATTAAAGTTTTTTTTAGAAAACAATTTTTTATACAATTAAAAATTTTCTAAACATCTAACTTTTTTAAAATATAAAATATTTTAAAATTGGTATTTTTAAAAAGTAATTTTTTTATAAACTAAAATAGCTAAAATTAAGAGTTATAATAAAAAAAATTAAAAAAAACATTTTTTTATTATGGTTTGTTTTGAAAAAGATATTTAACTTTTTTGGAAAGAAAGTTTAAAAACAAAAGTTTAAAAATTGATATCACTATTTTTATTACTTATAGTTATTACTCATAATGTAATTTTAATCATATCTTATTTTAAAGTATCATTTTATACTTCACAAATTTTTATATATTAATATTTTATTTTTTCAACCGTATAATACACAGTTTACTAAGTTAGTATTAAAATATAATAATCAACAACTAATCAGAGATATTATGAACATTTATAGCCCGATCCAACCCGATTCAATATTATATCTCTATATTTGATTACATGGTAAAAATAATTCAAAATTGATTTATTATTGCACATAACTTTTCAGTGTATATTATTTAAATCTTAATTTTTCATACCAATATCCTCACACCACCACTCATATTTAGCTCACGATTTGACCACCCGTCAAAAGTATTCCTTTTAAGTCTAAAAAGACAGTTTTCTTTGACTGTATATTTCATTATAACAATAAACAAAAGTCGAAGTCAATCTCTGTCAATGTCGGTTTATACTTGAAAGAGCCTATTTTTACGCACGATCAACTTTATGGCATCTTGTCACAAGTTAAGAGTAAAGATGGATTGAAACTTTTAGCTTTAGATAATTAGTGTAAACCTACTAATGTTACTACAAATAGTTTACAAGGATGTTTTTGCTCATTTGAGAACTTATAATCAAAAGTTTTATGTCTTATTTAATATATAAAACATTGACTTTATTTTTTTTTTTTATGTTATTTATTAATTAACTCTTCATACTTCCGTGTAATCACGGTTAACTAAAGCTAGTGGAATTATATAGAACGTCAAAAGCTAGCCATTTTTCTTTAGAAAGATCGTCTTTTCAGTCGAGATATTTATTTTGGGAGTAATTATTTCCTTTATTATCTTTTTCAATGTTTTTATACTAAGAAAGTATATATAAATTTGTTAGTTACATTCACAATTTATATAAAGTTCATGTTACATACCACATCGGTTGACAAGGAGCTAAACTAATTATATGTGATTGCATACATTCCTTGTCAGATGCAGTTTAAAACTGTGAGACACGAACGTATAACGACGTGCAGATATAAATGATTTATGAAAGTAGATTAGAAGTTGTATAAAAAAATATGTACTACAA
>JACCIY010001159.1:0-29854 GCA_025506505.1 Flaveria sonorensis
TTTTGGACTGACTAATGCTCTAGCAGTTTCATGGACCTCATTAACCATGTTACAAGCTTATTTGGATAAGTTTTGTCATTGTTTTCATTGATGACATACTAATCTAATCTCTCTCATAATAAGGAAGATCATAAGGAACACTTGAAATCATTCTAAATTTGTTGAAGATGAACAACTTTATGCAAAGTTCTCAAAATGCGATTTCTGATACGGGAAGTGCAATTTCTTGGGCATGTGGTGAACGAAAGTGGTATACATGTAGATCCTTCAAACATTTAAGCAATCAAGGATTGGCCGGCACTGAAAATGCCTACTAAGGTGTGACAATTCCTTGTTTGGCATGCTATTACAGATGATTTATCGAAGGATTCTCAAAGTTAACACAACCTTTAACTGCCCTAACTCACAAGGGAACTATCTACAATGGGGCAGCAAAGAGCAATCAGCATTTCAGGTGCTTAAAGACAAACTCTGCAGCGCCGATCCTAGCTTTGCCAGAAGGGACTGATGACTTCGTTGTTTACTGTGATGCATCCATCCAGGGTTTGTGATGTGTATTGATGCAACGTAATAATGTCATAGCTTATGCATCTAGACAACTCAGGTGCATGAGAAGAATTACATAACACATGATCTGGAACTAGGAGCTATAGTGTTTGCCTTGAAGATCTAGAGGCACTACTTATATGGAACCAAGTGTACGATCTATACAGATCACAAGAGCCTCCAGCACATATATGATCAAAAGGAGCTGAATATGCGATAACGACGGTGGTTTGGAATTACTCAATGATTATGACTGTGCAATCAAGTACCACCTGGGTAAAGCTAATATGGTAGCTGACGCTCTCAGTCGAAAGGAAACATCAAAACCACGTTGGGTGCGCGCATTGCAAATGACCATCCACTCCGATCTGCCAGTGCAAATCAAGGCTTCTCAAGCTGAGGCCTTGAAAGTTGAGAATCTGAAGGCAGAATCCATGCGAGGCATGGAAAATATGGGTACAACAATAGAATTTACAAGAGCTGGTAATGGATGAAGCTCATAAGTCACGTTACTCAATTCATCCGGGTTCAGACAAGATGTACCAAGATCTGAAGGAGTTTTAACCGGTGGCCGAACATGAAAGCTGAGATTGCCATCTATGTAAGCAGATGTTTAACTTGTTCTAAAGTTAAGGTGGAATACCAGAGACCATCCGATTTACTTCAGCAACCGGAAATTCCAGTCTGGAAATTAGAGCAGATCTCGATGGACTTATCACAAAGTTACCTAGGAGTCCCAGCGGATGTGATACCATTTGGGTCATAGTAGATCGCTTACAAAATCTGTGCACTTTCTAGCAATCCGAGAGACTAATCAATGGAGAAGCTGACACGAATTTATTTAAGGAAATAGTCTCTCGACATGGTGTTCCAGTATCTATCATATCTTATCATGACGCTTGGTTCACTTCTCATTTTGGCAATCCATGCAGCGATCTTTGGGAACGCGACTGGATATGAGCACTGCGTATTATCCGCAAACCAATGGTCAGAGTGAGCATACGATCCAGACACTGGAAGACATGTTGCGTGCCTGTGTGATTGATTTTGGCAGTAGTTGGGAAACTCATTTACCATTGGTTGAGTTCTCCTACAATACAGTTATCACACTTCAATCAAGGCCGCACCATTTGAGGCACTATATGGACGTACGTGCCGATCGCCTATCTGTTGGGCAAAGTTGGAGAAAGCCAACTTACGGGTCCTGAGCTTGTGCACGAGATGACTGAGAAGATCATGCAAATTCGTAACCGTATGGCAGCGGCACGAGATCGACAAAAGAGCTACGCAGATAAACATCGTAAGCCATTGGAATTTCAGATTGTGACAAGGTACTCCTGAAAGTCTCACCCTGGAAAGGTGTCCCGTTTCGGGAAACGGAAAGTTAAATCCGCTCTACGTGGGACATTTAAGATTATCAAAAGGGTTGTTCCAGTAGCCTATCAACTGAATTTACCGAAGAGCTCGATGGAATACACATGTGTTTCACGTATCAAACTTGAAGATGTTTAGCTGATGATTCCACTAATTGTACCCTTGGAGGAACTGGAGATTGATAAACACTTCGTTTCATTGAAGAACCTTAAGACTATGGATTGAGAAGTCAAAACCCTAAGGCGTAGTAAGATTCCTATAGTACGCATTAGGTGGAATTCAAAGTGTGGACTAAGTTTACCTGGAACGCAAAGATCAGATGAAAAAGAAGTACCCGTAACTGATCAAAGATCAGGCATCCACTTCTTAAGTATCATTCTTAAGATATCCTTTCCTTAAATTTCGAGAAAATTCCCTTCAACAGGGGATGATGTCATAACTCTCGTGAAACCTGATATTCCTTACATTCCTTTGTATTGGGCTTGTTTCAATATTCCAGAAAACCCTAACCTAAGCAATCTTTTTGAAGATTCTTCTGTGTTGCCATTGAAATCTGGTGGTTTATCATGAACCTGATGTTTGTTTTAAAATAAATCAATTTTATTATGATTATGAATAATTAACTCTAATCCTAACTAAACTTATTAACCCAACCTGGAACTCAAGTAAACGTGAGGGACTAAACATAAATTTCCTTTATTTTTTTTTTAGTATATAACCGTAATATGAGACCCCATCGGCACCTTCTTCATCAACCTAATCCTCACCTTTGACAACCCATCGAGCATCGCTGGCAATTCCTTCTTCTCGCAGCAATCATCTCCGCGACCCTCTCCTTCGCAGCGTCAGGCATGCAGCAGGCATATGGTACGTTTCCTTGTATGTTTCTTTTGCTCGTCTCACTCATTCGGTTTCGGTTACGGTTCGGTCGCTCGATCTTGAACGTTGGTTATGGTTTGGGGTCGTATTCATGCGTCATGTGTGGATTTATGGTGTGTATGTGTGTGGATGTGGACCGGCTTCGAGTGTCACGTGGCTACCCGGTTAGGTGGTCGATTGAATCGGAGTTCCTTCATCTGGGTGCTTCGGTTTACGTATGTATATCCATATATATGCGCCTGGGTGTGCGCTTGTTTCTGTGTGCATGTATGTAGCATCAGGTTCTGAGGGTGCTCATGGGTTGTTGCAATCAGGTTTTGTTGGTGCGTGTATTTGTTATGTGTGTGATTCTTGTGGTTGCTTCCCTCTGCCGTGTGATGTGTATGTGATGTTCTCTTCGTATATGTGTTATGCAATACTTGTATGTGTGTGCTTTTCTTTGAATGCATGTTTATGTTTTGTTCCGTTGGTGTTTCTGCCGAGGGTTCATGGGGGTTTATCTTATGTTGTGCTTTGGGTTGGTGCTTGGTTTTGTGGACGCACTGAGTGTGTATACTGTTGGGCATAAGGTTATGTGTTAAGTGTATGCAGGTCCATCTTAAGTGTGTGTTCCATCGGGTGTGGGTTTGTTTGGGTGCATGGCTTACATTTTTTATTTGTGTGCATGAGTTTGCATTTGTGTGTGTATAGGCTTGCACTATGCGTGTGTTAATATATATCATGGGTGTATGTAATATATATTATATGTGTGGGTGAAGTATTATAAAACGTATGGGTTTTATAATAAATTGTCATGTAATTAAAATGTATAAAGAGTGGATTTACATAATATGGTCTAACAAGAATATTTGGGTCTCGTGTATTAAAGGTAAATCGGTGTTTGAGGTGTTTGCTATAAATGGGGATCAATCGGTGACCTGTGTTATAAACGAACCACGATTGAGAACCGTACAATTCAATAACTTAAATTAATATATATATATATAAATATATATATATATATATATATATTATATATTATATATATATATATATATATTAATGAATATTAAATGTGTATTCAGGTTGTTTCGTTAACCTAACTACTTGTGCTTACGTTATTGAACTGCTGTGCTTATAAGGTGAGTTTACAGCCCCCCCTTCATACTATATTCTCCTTGGGGAGAGAAACATATTGTTTTTCATAAACTATACGGTAACTTTAGATTGGTAATACTGCATATACTGGTTTACGATTGTTATACCACTACGCCTTATTTGGGACCGTTAATATGTATTTAGCAAGGTGATTGTTAGTAGATCTATTGGTTTGACAAATCCCGGCCGGGCTAGTCGCGCTAGCTTGACTGGAGGTCAACGGATGAATGTTAGCCTGTTTTACTGTGTTGTGGTCTGGTATCCACAGCCGGGGCATTCATTATATTATTACTGTCAGTTCGGTCATGAATATCATACACATAGTGACTTGTTGTGGGCTAGCTACCTACTTATATGCTTTAATTACTTAATCTGAATTCATTACTATTACTTACTTTTTTCTGTTAAACCTATGAACTCAACCTAGTGTTGACACTTTAGCATGTTTCTTTCGGGTCCTTAAGGTGCGCGCACGACTAGGAGCATCTCATCTTGCATACATTCTGATTACTTTGAATGGTTAAACAATGTTTTTTCTCTACAAATTACATTCCTTTGGGTTACGCGAGTTTTGTGCTGTTTAATTTATAAATGTTTATGCTTCCGCAATTATTTTCACGTTTACATTATTAACTCTGTCTTTGGAATTTCAAACGTTAACGAGCAATTATGTTTCGTAAGTGATGTGTCATTTGGTGTAACTAGTGGCTGCGATCATGGTATGTCACACGCCTAACGGTAATACCCCGTTTGTAGAAATTTAGGGTGTGACATAAGGTTTTGTATGTATAAGGGCTTAGTATGTCAAAATGTAAAGTTGTTAACTATCATTTCAGGTACAAATACATGTAAAGTGTTTGTAAACATTGTACGAAAATTCATATCAATACAATCATACGTATTGTTCATATTTCTCTCAAGTATCATATTCAATCTTCATATTCTAGAACAACATCAAGAGCCCAACGATCCTAAAGGGCCAACAATTGGTATCAGAGCCTAAGGCTCGAATTGTAATTGGTGACTTGTTCTTGAATTTGGAATCAGAACCAAATCAATTCAGGGTAAATAATTGATTCAAAGAAATCATTTCAGAAGAAAGAAAAATGATTCAAACAACACCAAATCGAACATATTAATCGATTCAGTGGTGTTAAATCAATCAGTGCCAAATTGATTCAGACCAATTGCAGAATACGAGGACGAATCAAAGAAACAAAAATTGATTCTGTTTAAATCGATTCAAAACAGGAAATCATTTCCGTTAAATCGATTCGGAACAAGGGAAAACTATTTCCATAATAACAAATCCATTAGAATAATCAAATCAGTGTTGTAAAATCAATTCAGTGCCAAATCAATCAGAACCAGATTATAAAGAACAAGAACAAAGAGAAGTAATCGATTCTATTAAATCGATTCAAAACCAAAACAAGTCGACTTCATTTCAAATCGACTCAAACCAGAGAAGAAAAAAGCAAATCGACTTGGAATTTAAAGAGAATAAATCGATTCAGATTTCAAATCAATTCAGATATAAAACAAAACGATTCAGTCGATTCAGACAAATTTGATTAAGAAAAATCAAATTCAAAGAGTGAAGAAAAGAAAACATATCGGTTGCGTTGCGGTTGCCAAAGAGAAAGACATATTTATCGCCAATTGAGTGAAAATCTCCATGTCGCGTTAAAAACCAGTGACACAGAAGAAGGAGAATCAAGACCGATTGAATAAGATGTAGCCACCATCATCCGTGAACCACTCGAAGAAGAGAGGGGATGTGGTGCGTTGTAAGGATCAACAATTTATAAGATCGATCTCACAACAATAACACGGAATATTATCATTGTGGATTAAAAGATAGGAGATGAAACGAATGTAAATAACTTCCAATTGTATTGCTCTCTGACTTTCAAATGATTACAATAAGTGTGAAACTCAGGAAATGACTAAATGCTTACTAATTACATTACAAAACATTTATATATACTAATCTAGAAGTTCTCACGCGAATAACTAGTTCTCGCGTGACTTGATGTTTTCGTGCGAGAAGCAAGTTATCACGTGGCAACTTGAACTTGTCGCTTGACTTTATCTTCTTCATCTTGATTTGATTTCCCAAGCCTCTAGGTTCAACCCTTACAATCTCCCCTTAGGCTCGGTAAATCAATACGCTTAGAAGTCCACATCATCAACTTTGTAACTGCCTCCGTATGCATACATCTTGTTCGCTAAGGCCTTCGTGATCATCCAACCAAACTATTGTGCTATGAAGTGAACAGATTCATCAGCTAAAATTGGACAAGCCTACAACTTCATCAAATCTTCTTTTCCAAATTTGAGCAGATCCATGTCGATGACACGGTAATCTTTATCTTCACACTTAATCAACACGTGCCCCGTCTCCTTTTCACAACTCCACCATATTAGCTTGGACAAGCTATTAACTGGCATAGGAGCATGATCCCTGGATCTTCCTAACATATCTCGGATGCTTATAAACCCTTATCTTCATTGGCTTGTTCGTGTTTGGGTCAATCCGGGTCTCATCTTCAATGACTTTAGATTTAGCAATTTTGAAGTCTTTGAAGTTGGTTTTACTGTGCCTTCATATCATATTCCTTATCCAATTTCCCTTTCCATAATTACTAGGATTAATAAAAGGAACACGACCCATTGCATATAAATCTGATGCTCTGAGTGTATGAAAGTCATGTTCGTCCTGATAATACTCTATCGCTCCTGCTCTTCTTTTAATCACATACAACTTCTTCTCTTCATCATACGCCCAACTAAGAATCGGTTCTGAGTTTCCATACCTTGTGAAAGGTTTGGAATGTCTTGGCGTGTGTATTAAGCTGGCGGTGGAGGAGCCTCAATAGTAATATTTCCAACCAGACGTACAGCACTTTGACCAGTTTGATCTGCTGTCTTGTCAGTCGGTTCACTCATAGTAGACTCTCCAACTATCTCCCCTTCTTCAATCAGAATATCAAAAATAAATCCTTTAGACTATTTCCAAAAACATCAGTATAGTCAAATGTCTCTTCTAAATCATCAAACACTCCAAAATCATCTTCTTCCTTAGCAATCAACCTTTCCTGGAATGAGTAAAATTCTTTCTCATATGCTGCTTTAGTAGCAGGATCTAATGGTGTGTAATCAATGTATTATTAGGACATGGTCCGGGGACATTTTCAGTTTTCGATGATCCAGCAGTAACAGTAGCTGCTCCCATATCTCCCCCTTCATCATCATCATCCTTTTTATCATCATCACCCTCATTATTATCTCCTTCATCTCCATTATCATCCTTATCATCATCATCATTCTCTTCTTCACTGAATCCAAAGTCTATCTGATCTAAATCATCATCATTCACCAGATCAGGAATAGGCATAACAAGCTCAGGCTCCACAAATGCTTCTCCAGTAAACGGTACAGGTTGATCCTCAGTAGCCAGAATATGAACAGTAGATGAAGGCTATTGATCAACATTAGCAGTGTCTATTGTCCTTTCTGTATTAACAGGATCAACAACACGCTCTGTAGCTGGATCATTAGTGTGACATCCGGTAATTTTCCGTTACCAAACTCCGTTAGTTCCATTAGGTCTTGCATACACGTGTCGTGAGCACACACTAGTTGTCGTTGAATGTTGGTGACTTAATAATAATTAACAATGATAAAAAGATAATAATTTAACTAATAATGTTGGTTATTAGTTTGTGGTTACGCGATTTATGAATTTTAAATATTATTTGTGAATTTCACCTAGTAACGTGCCAACGTGTAATATTTGTTCCATGAGTTTTGGTATTTATTGGAAATGCATATGATTATTATTGTTGATTAATAATGCTTTTATTATTAAGTTAAAACCTTTTAAAAAGTGTTTAAAAGATTAGTTTTTATAAAATATAAACTATAAAGGTTAAAAGGTAACTATTTTAAACATAATATTAATTAAAAATCCCAACCCTAATCCCCTAAACACCATTCGGCCACGACCTCACCTCTATCACCCTCTCCTTGTGATTTTCAACCTAGAACAAGCATCAAGCATCGATTTTAGTGTGTTCCAAGTGATTACAACGTGTAGCAAGCATCAATTCTTGATCATTACGCGATTAAAGGTTAGATTTTATTGGTTTTTCATGAAGTTTTGAATAAAGCCGAACCCTAGTTTGATTCTTGCTCAAAATTTCGAATTTTTGATTGTTTGTTGATTGTATGATGTTAGTTAGATAGTATTGATGATAGTTTACGTGTATTATACAAGAAATTCATGATTTTGATGCATGGATCATACCTTACTAATAATAGTAACTTTTGTGCATGAACTTGATGATTTGATGATGAATTGATGATGTTAGGATGTTAATGATGTTGTATGAATGTTGGAATTATGATAATTGTGCGAGAAATCCATGAATTGATCATGTAGTTCATATCTTGCTATTAGTAGAAACTTTTGGATTTGAGATTTATGAATTATGATGATTTGATGATGTTGAACATGTTTAAATGATAGTTATGAGCTTGAATAGGTATTGTGTTGATGAATTCATGATTGAATTGAGCGTTAGATTGATTTTGGTATGTTACTTTCCTAAAGGGAAACTTTATTTGTGTGGAACATTGGATAAGGTGAATTGGGCATGTTTATGATGTTAGGATCATGTTAGAATGTTTATTGGTGGTGTCTAATATGGTGGAATGTGTTAATTGGGTTGTATGGATTCTTGATTTGTCAATTGGGAAATTTGGACTTTTATTGATTATACATGATGATGGATTATGTTAGGATATTATGGAATCATGCTTGGGATTGTAATAGATCATTGTTGGGTATGTTGGTTGGCATGAATCTTGTTGAATAATGGGATGATGATCGTCATACACGCGTGCGAATCTGAGGCACCTACTTGGTAGTATTGGCAGGGTTTAGGGTGTGAAGTCGTGAGTGGCTTCACATGGCATGTTGTGCATGATTTGACTTTTTGTATGATGCACTAGTTGTGATGTAATTATAATTGTATTGAGCATGTTGACTACTTGAGATTCGCATGAGTTGTATGATAATCTAAGTTGTATGATAATCTTGGTAGAGCAAGTGGTTGAAGAAGTGACATACGTGAAAAACTTGTATGATAACCGTGTATGATGAGTTGCTAGGCTTGATTAAATGGGAGTTGAAAAATAATGTCACCAACGGGTCAAATGGGTCAACTGGGTCAAATGTGTCTTGTTTTTCCAAAACCTTGAGTCAATGTGTTTATTGAGCACTTAGGGTTGTTAATGATTCTGTGTACACATACTCATGTACTTGTGTGTTTAGGTAACCTCTAAAGGTTGTCTTTCCTCTCTCTCTCAAGTTAGCCTTAATATCATTCGTGTGCACACCAGGTGAGTTCATGCCCCACTTTATTTACACTCTCTTTTGGGGGAGATAGCATACTCGTTCTAAAATGCTTTATTGATTATAAGTTGTGTATAGTGTAATGTAGTGCGATATACTATGAAATTTCTCACACTTTCGGATCGTTAACATGGGAACTAGCGGGAAATCTTGGGTAGTACTAATGGGTTTGACAAGCCCCAATTGTGTGACTCGAGGTCAAACGGGTGCAATATTGTCCTAACACATGGTGTCACGACCTAGTAAGTCGTGACGAGAGGCAATCAAACGAAATGCTGTCGGCTTCGATCGCGAAATCACTACGATTATTACTTGTTAATTTGACTAGCTATCTTATTCAATGCACTCTTATGTTTTATAGCTGTTACTGTTATGTTTTACCCAAACTCTTGAACTCACCAACAATTGTGTTGACTCTTTTAGTATGCTATTCTCAGGTCGTGGTTAATGAAAAGCCTAGGAGCACTCACGGGTTAGCATTTGTGGGTCAGCATTGTTGGGAACATTTGTTGGTTTTGCTATTGGAATTAATGTGTATTTTGTTTTGAACAACGGTTGGCGCTGTTTGCTCATTTTACATTACATTACATTACTTTAGTTTGTCTTGTTTATTGAATGCTTCCGCACTGTTTTAAAGTTTTAAACTCTGATTTTTCTTGAATGTTTCATATAGAGTCGTTCTGAGTAACTAATGACTGAGATCCTGGTTTGTTATACGCCTCGCGGTAAAACCCCCCACACGTGGATTTTGAGGGTGTGACAGAATGGTATCAGAGCCATTGGTTATAGGGAACTAGGTTGCATACACACTAGACTATAACCGCACAGTTTGTTTGTTACTCGTCACTTATTTCCTTACAGTATACTCATTGCATACGCACCACGTACTTTGCAGCATGGCATTGTCATCCAGAGATTTAGGCAAGAGACCTGCACAGTCTGAGTCACCTCCTCCTTCTCCTGTACCTGATAGGGGATCAGACTGGCCTCGATATCCTTACCCTTCTGAGGAAATGGATTGGGATCAGCCATTCGCATTACCCGAGCGCGATCCTCCGCGGAACTGGAACTTCTATCCTACCTATATACACCGCATGGTTTACAGGGAGCTTGTACCACCTGTAGCTGCTACTTGATCCAGGACTAGATCATCGACAGCCTCTACATCACCTACTCTTCCTTCCCTAGACACCCACACGAGCAGGCGTTTGAAGCATTGGTGGCTACACTAGACACCGAGCGGCAGCATATTAGAGGACTCACTGATGAGAACACCACTTTACGATATAATATGCGTCAGTTGTGTTTCCAGGTAGAGATGCTTCAGGAACGACTCTCGATGGCTATTGGTGGGCATCATACCCTGGCAGGCAACGTTGTAGCGCTTACTGAGCGCATGAACGCGCAAGAGCACCACAACATAGTGATCGATGATAGATTTGCTGATCTGGAGGCACAGCTAGCGGCGCTTTAGATTACCAAAGCCCCCGCTCTTGAGGAAGATCCTATTGAAGAAGACCTAGAGGAAGAACCTGAAGAAGAACCGGAGAAGCCCCGAAGAAAAACCAGCAGAGATGGAAGAGGATAGTGATGGATCGGACGTGCTGGATTGATTCTACATTTATATGACTTGGACTATATAGTGTTTCTCTTCTTTTGAAACCTATGTGTGAAGGGTTGTTTCCCACTCAACTGAAAAACTAAATTTTGACATTGATGGAATATTTTATGAACCATTTACAATTTATCTATCTTTGGTTATTATTTTTGTTATAAATGTTATGGTTGTGGTATATTCATTATTTCTTATTATTTACTGTACTTTAAAGAGATTAATGTGTTGGATGTTACTCATTATTGTATTTGTGAATGTAAAGTGAAATATGGACGTAAGAGGTAGAGGACGTGGACGTGGACGTGGACGTGGTGCCGGTGGTCGTGGTACCGGTGCTATAAACATAACCCCTGCTAAATTAGCTGCCCTGATAAATCAACATGTGCAAGCAGCGGTTGGTGCACAAGCTGCACATTTGGAGGTAAATGCTGACCTCGGTCATCAACTGCATAAATTTTCTACTAGATGGTTAACCCATTTGATCGGACTAAATAATCTGAAACATTGAATACAGGACCACCAGCATGCACATAAAAAGCATTCATGGACTGCAAGCTCCACACGTATAGTGGAGCTAAGGGAGTTGTAGGGCTCATACGTTGGTTTGAGAAGACCGAGTCAGTCTTATCCAAATGCAACTGTCTAGCGGTGGATCAAGTAAAGTATGCCACGGGGACGCTTGAGGGCGCAACACTCTCATGGTGGAATGCCCAAGTACAAATGCTTGGTCAGGCAATCGCCAATGCTTTACCATGGGATGAATTCAAGGAAATGATGATGGAGGAATATTTTCCTCGTAGCGAAGTTCAAAAGCTGGAAGCCAAATTTTGGAAGCTCAAGATGGAAGGATCGGAGATTGAGGCTTACACAACAAGGTCTCATGAGTTGGCAACGCGTTGCCCAGGCATGATCGACAAACTTTATCTGCTCGGCTTGGTTCTGGAGATACAGAGCATGATGACTGCTGAAAACCTCCCTACTATTCAACAGGTGCTCCGACTAGCCCACAAACTTACTGATCAAGCGGTAGAGCAAGGCAAACTACCCAAGCGGGGCGCTATGGCAAGCGTGCCCGATAATAAACGCAAGTGGGATGGCTCAGGCAACAAGGATCGTCATCAAACAGTCAACCTCAGCAGCAACAGCATCATCAGCAACAAAGGAGGTTCGACAACAACAGAAGCTTCAACCAGACGACTCCCTCAAACCAAGGGCCAAGCGGATACGGAGGGAGACACCCAAATTGCAACCGGTGTAACTATCATCATTTGGGCAGATGTGACAACTTCAAATGCCAACGCTGTGGAAAGATTGGACATACAGCAAAAGACTACCATGGCAAGCTGATGAAAAAGCCACAACAATCCCAGGAAACACCCAAAGGCTGCTTTGAATGTGGGAAAGAGGGCCATTACAGGAGAAACTGTCCTCAGTTGAGGAAGAACGGAATGGTACAAACAATGGTGGGAGCAACAACAACAACAACAATAATGGCAACGACAGCAACGGTGGTAACAACGGTGGAACAAAAGGGAGAGCCTTTTTATCGGTTCAGGTGAGGCACTAAACGACCCTACTACTGTTATTGGTAAATTTACTGTTAACGATCGTTTTGCTACTGTACTGTTTGACACTAGAGCCGATAGAAGTTTCATCTCCACTAAGTTTAGTAGTCTTTTAAGTGATATGCCCTCAACATTAGAATTTAACTACACTGTAGAGTTAGTTGATGGTAGCAGATTCACGTAACGCATATCCTTAGAGATTGCAAGATAGAACTTGCCGGTCATACCTTTGACATAGATCTCATGCCTGTTACACTAGGGACTTTTGATGTAGTAGTAGGCATGGATTGGCTTTCCGACAAGCAGGCGGAAGTCGTATGTCACGAGAAGATCATACGAATCCCTATTGGTGAAGAAATTCTTACGGTCAGAGGCGATAGAAGTGGTGCAGTGATGGGCATCATCTCATTCATGAAAGCACAGAAGTTGTTGCGGAAAGGTCGCTTAGCCATATTAGCCCTCGTTACTGATAAACAACCAGAAGAAAAGAGGATAGAGGATATCCCTGTCGTTCGTGACTTTCCTGAGGTGTTTCCAGAGGATCTGCCTGGATTACCACCTCATCATCAAGTTGAATTCCAGATTGATTTGACTCTAGGAGCCGCTCTGATTACGAGAGCACCTTACCGGTTTAGCTCCGAACGAACTACAAGAATTATTTGCTTAACTACAAGAGCAGTTGGATAAATGGTTTATCCGACCAAGCTCGTCGCCTTGGGGAGCACCAGTTCTGTTTGTCAAGAAGAAGGATGGTACATTTCGAATATGCATCGACTATAGAGAACTGAACAAGTTACGATCAAGAATAGATACCCACTACCTCGTATAGATGATTTGTTCGATCAACTTCAAGGATCAAGCTATTATTCTAAGATTGACTTAAGGTCTAGATACCATCAACTGAGATTCGAGAGGAAGACATCTCGAAGACCGCTTTCTGTACACGTTACGGTCATTACGAGTTCTTAGTCATGCCATTCGGGTTGACGAATGCACCAGCCGTATTCATGGACCTCATGAATCGTGTGTGCAAACCCTATCTTGATCAGTTTGTTATTGTGTTTATCGATGACATATTGATCTACTCAAGGACTGAGGGGGAACATGAGGAGCACTTACGTTTAATCTTGGAATTACTTAGGAAGGAACAACTGTATGCCAAGTTTTCCAAGTGTGATTTCTGTATACGTTAAGTGCAATTCTGGGTCATATTGTTAATGAGAAAGGAATACATGTCGATCCTGCAAAGATTGAAGCAATAAAGAATTGGGCGGTACCCAAAATGCCAAGCGAGATACAATAGTTTTTTGGACTGGTAGGATACTACTGGCGATTCATTGAAGGATTTTCTAAGATGTTCAACCTCTCACAACCTTGACTCACAAGGGAACAACGTACAGATAGGGTGAGAGTCAGGAATCTGCTTTCTAATTACTGAAACAGAAACTGTGTAGCGCACCGATATTGGCATTACCAGAGGGAAGTGATGACTTTATGGTCTATTGTGATGCTTCTATTCAAGGACTTGGTTGTGTCTTGATGCAGCGAGATAAAGTGATAGCTTACACCTCAAGACAACTAAAGGTACATGAGAAAAACTATACCACCCATGACTTGGAACTGGGTGGGGTAGTTTTTTCTTCAAGATCTGGAGACATTACTTGTACGGTACCAAGTGCACTATTTACACAGATCACAAGGGTCTACAGCACATCTTTGAGCAGAAGGAATTGAACTTGAGGCAAAGACGCTGGGTAGAATTATTGAACGAATATGATTTTGCTATCAAATATCATCCGGGAAAGGCTAATGTAGTCGCTAACGCGTTGAGTAGAAAGGAGACTGCTAAGCCTTAATAAGTGTGAGCTTTGCAGCTTACGATTAGCACTCACTTGCCTGAACAAATTCGAGAAGCTCAGACAGAAGCCTTGAAAATGGAAAACATTGGGTCTGAATCATTACGGGAAATGGATAAACAGTTGGAAGTAAAGGCGGATGGAGTTCGTTATTTCATTGACAGACTTTGGATACCTTTGCATGGAAATTTGAGAGACTTGTTTATGAGTGAGGCACACAAGTCTAAGTACTCTATACATCCTGGTTCAGACAAAATATATCATGACCTGAAGGCGTACTACTGGTGGCCTAACATGAAAGCGGATGTAGCTACATATGTGAGCAAGTGCTTGACCTGCTCGAAAGTAAAAGTGGAATATCAGAAACATCTGGGCTATTATAACAACCTGAGATTCCTATGTGGTAGCGGGAACAAATTTCAATGGATTACGTTACCAAACTACCTCGGACTCCTACAGGTAGTGACACGATATGGTTTATTGTAGATCGATTAACGAAGTCCGCTCATTTCTTGGCGATAAAGGAAATGGACAAAATGGACCATTTAACTCGACTCTATCTGAAGAAAATAGTTTCGTGAAATGGTGTACCAGTCTCAATTATTTCTGACCGCGATGCTCGTTTCCATCGCACTTCTGGCAGTCATTACAGAAATCTTTGGGTACGCGTCTAGACATGAGTATTGCTTATCATCCACAAACATATGGGCAGAGCGAGCGTACTATACCATTGGAGGACATGCTACGTGCTTGTGTGATTGACTTCGGGAATAACTGGGAAGTTCACCTACCATTGGTGGAATTTTCTTACAACAATAGTTATCACACCAGCATAAAGGCAGCACCTTTTGAAGCCTTGTATGGACGAAAATGTAGATCACCAGTTTGCTGGGCTGAAATTGGTGATAGCCAGCTAACGGGTCCCTAGTTAGTGCATGAGACCACAGAGAAGATTGTACAGATAAGAAACCGCATGGCTGTAGCACATGATAGACAGAAAAGCTACGCAGACAAGCGACGGAAACCTTTGGAGTTTCAGGTCGGCGACAAAGTTTTATTGAAAGTCTCACCGTGGAAAGGCGTGATTCGATTTGACAACTCACCCGAAACTAACTCGATTACTTTGTGCCAATGCAGTCGACCAGTAATGGAACACACCATGTAACGCAATTTTCGGGATGAAATTCTTTCAACATGGGGATAATGTGACATCCGGTAATTTTCGTTACCAAACTCCGTTAGTTCCGTTAGGTCTTGCATACACTTGACGTGAGCACACACTAGTTGTCGTTGAACGTTGGTGACTTAATAATAATTAACAATGATAAACAGATAATAATTTAACTAATAATGTTGGTTATTAGTTTGTGGTTACGCGATTTATGAATTTTAATATTATTTGTGAATTTCACCTTGTAACGTGCCAACGTGTAATATTTGTTCCATGAGTTTTGGTATTTAATGGAAATGCATATGATTATTATTGTTGATTAATAATGCTTGTATTATTAAGTTAAAACCTTTTAAAAAGTGTTTAAAAGATTAGTTTTTATAAATATAAACTATAAGGGTTAAAAGGTAACTATTTTAAAGATAATATTAATTAAAAAATACCAACCTAATCCCCTAAACACCATTCGGCGCGACCTCACCTCTCTCACCCTCTCCTTGCGATTTCAACCAAGAACAAGCATCAAGCATCGATTTTAGTGTGTTCCAAGTGATTACAACGTGTAGCAAGCATCAATTCTTGATCATTACGCTATTAAAGGTTAGATTTTATTGGTTTTTCATGAAGTTTTGATTAAAGCCGAACCCTAGTTCGATTCTTGCTCAAAATGCCGAATTTTTTATTGTTTGTTGATTGTATGATGTTAGTTAGGTAGTATTGATGATAGTTTACGTGTATTATACAAGAAATTCGTGATTTTGATGCGTGGATCATACCTTACTAATAATAGTAACTTTTGTGCATGAACTTGATGATTTGATGATGAATTGATGATGTTAGGATGTTAATCATGTTGTATGAATGTTGGAATTATGATAATTGTGCGAGAAATCCATGAATTGATCATGTAGTTCATACCTTGCTATTAGTAGAAACTTTTGGATATGAGATTTGTGAATTATGATGATTTGATGATGTTGAACATGTTTAAATGATAGTTATGAGCTTGAATAGGTATTGTGTTGATGAATTCATGATTGAATTGAGCGTTAGATTGATTTTGGGATGTTACTTTCACAAAAGGGAAACTTTATTTGTGTGGAACATTGGATAAGGTGAATTGGGCATGTTTATGATGTTAGGATCATGTTAGAATGTTTATTGGTGGTGTCTAATGTGGTGGAATGTGTTAATTGGGTTGTATGGATACTTGATTGGTCAATTGGGAAATTTGGACTTTTATCGATTATACATGATGATGGATTATGTTAGGAGATTATGGAATCATGTTTGGGATTGTAATAGATCATTGTTGGGTATGTTGGTTGGCAAGAATCTTGTTGAATAATGGGATGATGATCATCATACACGCGTGCAAATCTGAAGCCCCTACTTGTAGGATTGGTAGGGTTTAGGGTGTGAAGTTGTGAGTGGCTTCACATGGCATGTTGTGCATGATTAGACTTTATGTATGATGCACTAGTTGTGATGTAATTATAATTATGTTGAGCATGTTGACTATTTGAGATTCGCATGAGTTGTACGATAATCTAAGTTGTATGATGATCTTGGTAGAGCAAGTGGTGATGATGACATACGTGAACAACTTGTATGATAACCATGTATGATGAGTTGCTAGGCTTGATTAAATGGGATTTCAACAATAATGTCACCAACGGGTCAAACGGGTCAACTGGGTCAAATGTGTCTTGTTTTTCCAAAACCTTGCATCAATGTGTTTATTGACCACTTAGGGTTGTTATGATTCTGTGTACACGTACTCATGTGCTTGTGTGTTCTAGGTAACTTCTAAAGGTTGTCTTTCCTCTCTCTCTCTCAAGTTAGCCTAATATCATTCGTGTGCACACCAAGTGAGTTCATGCCCCACTTTATTTACACTCTCTTTTGGGGAGATAGCATACTCGTTCTGAAATGCTTTATTGATTATAAGTTGTGTATAGTGTAATGTAGTGCAATATACTATGAAAGTCCTCACACTTTCGATCGTTAATATGGGAACTATCGGGAAATCTTGGGTAGTACTACTGGGTTTGACAAGCCCTACTTGTGCGACTCGAGGTCAAACGGGTGCAATATTGTCCTAACACATGGTATCACGACCTAGTAAGTCGTGACGGGAGGCAATCAAACGAAACGCTGTCAGCTTCGATCGGAAAATCACTACGATTATTACTTGTGAATTTAGACTAGCTATTTATTTCAATGCACTCTTATGTTTTATAACTGTTACTGTTATGTTTTACGTAAACTCTTGAACTCACCAACGATTGTGTTGACTCTTTTAGTATGCTATTCTCAGGTCGTGGTTAACGAAAAAAACTAGGAGCACTCATGGGTCAGCATTTGTGGGTCAGTATTGTGGGTCAGTTTGTTGGGAACATCTGTTGGTTTTGCTATTGGAATTAATGTGTATTTTGTTTTGAACAACGGTTGGCGCGTGTTGCGCATTTTACATTGCATTACATTACTTTGGTTGTCTTGTTTACTGAACGCTTCCGCACTGTTTTAAAGTTTAAAACTCTGATTTTGCTTAAATGTTTCATATAGAGTCATTCTGAGTAACTAATGACTGAGATCCTGGTTTGTCACACGCCTTGCGGTAAAACCCCGCACGTGGATTTTGAGGGTGTGACAATTAGCAGGTTCAGGAGTAGTAGATTGTTGTCCACTAGATTCTCCAACTTCTGTGGTCCATTGCTGTGCAAACTGAAATGACACACTCGAAGTGAGATCTCTCAACTTCTGCTCTAGGATCTGAACATAGCTAAATATGGACGTTTGCTGATGCTCAAGACCCCTAATCCACTTGTGACATCCGGTAATTTTCCGTTACCAAACTCTGTTAGTTCTGTTAAGTCTTGCGTACACGTGTCGTGAGCACACATTGTTTTCGTTGAACGTTGGTGACTTAATAATTTAATAATGTCTAACAAATAATTCCTATGTTGATTATTAAGTTATGCTTATGTGATTACGCAATATAAATATTGATTGTGAATTTTATCTCGTAACGTGGAAACGGGTGTATTTAGTTTGTAAATTTTGTAGCTTGTAAAGATAATACATATAATTGTTATTATTAGTTTATATGTTTATTATTTTAGTTAAAAACATTTTAAAAGAGTGTTTAAAAGCTTAATTTTATAAAATACAAATGCAAGGGTTAAAGGGTAATTATGCAAAATTAAATTGATTAAAACAAAACTCTAACCCTAATCACCATTTACGACCGCGACACCTCTCAAAACACACACATACCTGCGAATTCCAATCAAGAACAAGCGATTATCCACGGATTTGGTTCGATTCAAGCCATTAAACACATTAGAAGCATCAATTCGTGTCCTTTTTGCGATTTAAAGGTTAGATTTTGTGTTCTTTTGATGGTTTTCATGTTGGCCAAAATTGGTGTTCGAATCTTGCAATTGAAAGTCGGTTGTTGGTTGTTTGATGATGTTATGATGTTATTAGGTATATTGATGTTAGTTAACATTGATTATGTAAGAAAGCTATGATTTTGATGCGTTGTTCATAGGTTACTAATAATAGTAACTTTATTTGCATGGATATGGTGATTTGATGATGAATTGATGTTGTTGATGTGTTTGTGATGATAATTGGATGTTAGATTGTTGATTTGAGTGCTAGAAATCCAAGAATGAATGTTGTAGTTCATGTCTTACTAAAGGTAGTAACTTTTGGCTATGAAGGTTGATGAATTGTGATAATTGGATGTTGTTGATCATGTCTAGATGTTATCATGAGCTTGAATTGGTATATTATTGATGAATCCATGAATGTCTTGGATGTGTGATAGATTTTGGGATGTGCTTTCCCAAAAGGGAAACTTTATTTGCACAAAATCTTGAATATGATGTTTGAGTGTGTTTGTGACGTTAGGATCATGTTAGTATGTTCATGGACGATTTCTAAGGTGGTAGAATGTATTATTTGGGTTGTATGAATGTTGTTGGTTAGTTATCAATTTGGCCTATTTAGGGAATTCATGGTAATGGGTCATATGGGTATGTTAGGACTATTGTTGGTTTGTGGTTGATCATGGTTGAACATTTTGGATGATATGAATTCTGTTGAATGGCATGTTGATGATCATCATACACGCGTGTGAATCTGAGGCCCCTACTTAGTAGGATTGGTAGGGTTTAGGGTGTGAAGTCGTGAGTGGCTTCACATGGCATGTTGTGCATGATTTTATTATATGTATGATGCATTGGTTGTGTTGTAACTATGTTGAGCATGATAATTGTTTGAGATTCGCATAGCTAGTATGATATCTGGCTGTATGATGATCTAGTTAGTACATGTGGTTAATGAAGGGTTATATGTAATCAGTTTGTATGTTAACCATGTGTGATGTACTGTTATGCTTGTTTGAATGAATTTTCACCTATAATGTCACCAACGGGTCAAACGGGTCAACTGGGTCAAATGTGTCTTGTCTTTCTAAAAACCTTGAGTTCTTTGGTTTGTAGAGCACTTAGGGTTTCATATTGATTCTGTGTACACGTACTTATGTACTCATGTGTTCTAGATGACCTTTGAAGGTTGTCTTTCCACTCTTTCTTTCAAGTTAAGCTCTAAGTTAATTCTTGCACGCGCATCAGGTGAGTTCATGCCCCACTCTTTTACATACTCTCTTTTGGGGGAGATAGCATACTGGTTTTACAAACGCTTTATTTATATGAGTTGTGTATAGTATAATATAGTGTTGATTACCATGGAAAGTCCTCACACTTTCGGATTGTTAATAATGATATTAGCGGGAAATTTTGGGTAGTACTACTGGGTCTGACGAGCCCCACCTGTGTGACTCGAGGTCAAACGGGTGCAATTTTGTCCTAATGAACATTTGTCAAGACCTGGTAAGTCGTGGCAGGAGGCAACAAACGTAACACAGTCAGCTTCAATCGTGAAATCACTATGATTATTACTATTTGTTATAGACTAGCTATCTATTACAATACACTTCTTATATCGTGCAACTGTTATTGGTTTATGTTTAAACGCAAACAATTGAACTCACCAACCGTTGTGTTGACTCTTTTAGTATGCTATTCTCAGGTTAAGGTTGCTATTGCCTAGGAGCACGTCACACGGGTCAGCATCATGGTGTTTGTCAGCACGTTATGAAACATTGTTTTGGGTTAAGATTGTTTAAGCATCGTGTTTTGGTTTTGCATAACACTTAGGCGCGTATGTTTGCGCATGTTCAAATCATGTTACATTGTTTTGGGTTTACTAGTTTATTTAATGCTTCCGCATGTTTTAAAGTTCAACTCTGATTTTGAATGTTAGTTCATATAGAGTCATTCTGCGTAACTAATGACTGAGATCCTGGTATGTCACGCGCCTCGCGGTAAAACTCCGCATGTGGATTTTGAGGGTGTGACACCACTCATCCTTCTCATTCAACTACCTCTGCAACTCTCCAATCATTTGTGTCTTTTCCAACATCTCTTTCTCCAAAACACCAACCCTCTGCTCAAATGTAACCTTGGTGAGTGAAAACTGTATAGACTCATGTTGTGGTACTGGCTCTGGAGTAGCATTAAGAAAATCAGCTTCTCCAATAAGTCATCTTGAGTTTGATCCCTCGGTGGTATGCTCAACACATCATCAGTAGTAGGCATAGATGATGATGTTACAGTTGTTGATTGTGTAACAATCACTGGTGTAGTAGCCTGACTAACTGTGACATGAATATTTGACATAGGAACATCACTAGTCGACACAGTGGTCATCGGGGATCGACGCTTTCTCAACATGCCTTGTCGTCTACCCCTACCATGTGGAATCTCACCAGCCTTTCTCACCCTCCTCTTCTTCTTCCCTGAGTAACTGGTGTTTCTTCAGGAATGAAATCTGTATCACGTTCATCAGCAGTGCGTTTTGCAGATGTTTCGCATACTTGGGATGTTCCTGAAGAACATATGGCACATTCCCTATCTGATCACTGTCGGTATCGCTCTCGGAACTAAAACCGAGTCGATCTCTACATCTATAGATCTACCCTGGCTGAGAACTCTTAGGGACATCTTCAGGCATAGTAGTTGAAGGGCCAGCTTGTTCAGCTTGGGTGGCCACTTCCTTAGTCTCTCATGCCTCTTCTTGAAAAACCTCTACAAACCTTCCAAGCTTAGCAAAATTAACTCCATTCCAGCATTTCCTCTAGCCCCATAAGGTAAGTGAAAATATCCTTCTTCATCACCATGACAGCATAGGTAAATGAGTCAGATACTACTAACTCAGGATGAGCAGCATTCACTATCAGCTGAATAAATCATGGGTACATAACAAACTTCTTCCAACCGTTGCTATCACATTCTTCTGCAACTCAGCAAATATTGCCTTGGATAAGTTGCAAGGAAGTTCATCAACTAGGGAAGCAGCAGTGATCCAAACACAGCACTCAGACTATCCATGCCAGCCTTTAGATTGCTAAGGCAGTGGATAACGACATGAAATAAGTACTTCCAAAACGGTGGAAGATACTTCTTCTCAAGAGATGGATATCTATGATCATATCCCATCCTCTTAAGGCAGTCTCTTACCACGTCATCATCAATCTTCACGGGAGCGCTAGGTTGATCTTCTAGAAGTAAAACACTGTTAATTACTTTAGCAGTGACTACAACCCTCTTGCCCTTAACTGTGGCAGATATACACGGTTCCTCAACTCATCTATCTCATTTGCAGCTGACTGCCAGAACTGATCTATAACATCCGTGTAAATAGTAGGATTAGCTTAGATGGCATAGTGTATCCTTGATGTCTTAAGACCATCAATGAGTGATCTAAATAACGCCTTGTCGTCAGGCACTTCACCGAGATAAGCTACAGCATTATGGTTTTTATTGAAAACCATTGATCGTGCCATCTGAAACATTGAACAAATTGATAAGTACAAAACATTTCAAACTTGAAACAAAAATTCACACTTAGAAAATTTTGAAAAATTTAGACCTTTCGCGCGACAACATCAACTACTCGCGCGAAGACATTAAGTTTTAGATTTAACTTTTCGCACGACTAGATGGGTTTCGATTGAAACTGACTTTGTCTAAAAGTAAACTTTTCACACGACAAGTTACTTTTCACGTGAATAGTTCTGTGCGAATTTGAAAGTTCTCGCGTTTGTTCAAATTCAACTTACTTTTCGCATGCGAAAAGTCTGTACAATTTAGATTTTCAATTGGTCAATTTTAGAGTGTTTTAACCACTAATACATGTTCATTAGGTGTCGTCTAAGTCATTTTTAAGGTTAATCATGTTTAATTTGTCCAATTTAACATGTATAAGTCCTTTTAACTTTCGGTCACGAAACAAACACATTCAAATCTAAACATAAAACATCAATATACCTTAAAAGTGACTAGGCATCAAAATGCAATCTCAGTGGACACTAGAATCAGGTTTAAATGATTTCGAAACTTAGAATTTTTGAGTGAAATTTCTAAAAGTTTTCGTGCGAATAGTGACTTTTCGCTCAATTGTTGAATTTATAGTCTTCTGACTTCTCACGTGAGAAGTCAGAGTTCTCGCACACTGGAACCTTTTGCTTCTTTTGAACTTTTCGCATGTGAAAAGTTCATTTTTCTTTAAATCTTGAAAAATTTTCAACTTTTCAACTTTTCAAATTTAATTATCTTAGTAAGCCATTTGATTTGTTATGAAAATGATTATGTTTAACTAAGTGTTTACAATTATTCAAACACCCTTAATTTTTGTATAATGTTATAAAATTGAAACAAGAAAGCAAAAGACATATTTAACAAAAAGCAATTTGACACACTATTATACTATTTTTGATAAATTTTCAAGTACATGATCATATTTCTTAGAAATTAATCATTATATCATCCAGCATTATTATAAATGAGACTGGTTATGATGATTGTCAATATATTATGTCCATGTTAAATTTAGACTTCAAGTTTTACTTAGATACATAAGCTGTGATATTTATCATGTTTTGATTAAATTATATGAATTCAATGAATCTCACAATCAAAAATTCTGCAAAACCCTTATCCAGCTTCAAGACACTTTCAAGATTTCAAGTCACCCCAAATTGACTTAAACCTTTTATTTCTGACCAGCTTTCTCAGTATCAATTACTTTTTTAGATAATATCTATTTGGAGCATAGTTAGCACTAGACTCGTTTTTGAAAACAGAATATTAACAGGTTGTAGGACTTATTAACTGCCAGTCGGACTTATGTTTTGCCCTCGCAAGATGTTTAGGACTTATATGTCAATTCGGACTTACGTGCCCCATCTTTTGATTTTGCCTCATGTGTTGGAACATATTCTTAAAGAGGAAAATATTATCATATAGTATGTATGTCTATGACATATCTTTTATTACTGTGCTCATTGGCATCATTTATTCGTAGATGGCCTTTTGGCTTCTTTTTGCTCCTTTTTTAGTTCTTCTCTTTTGTATTTTTTTATTTTTTTTATTTATATATTTTAATATTTTGATTTATATATATATTATATATATATATATATATATATATATATATATATATATATATATTATATATATATACAGTTATCTGAAGAAACTGGATCAGAAAGTAACTGCTTTAGTATGACTAGACTATAACTCTCATCTGTTTTAGCATGGAATCAGTGTTACCATAAAAAGTAGATGAGTTACCCACATCAGTCATAGAAGGTTACTTGCAGTGTATCACAGAACATAGTGCTTTCATTCTTGAACGTCAAGCCTATCAACATATCAAAACATAATCCAAGTCAGTTTCTTTTAAGCCTTAGGATGTAACAAATCAAAATCAAGAAATGTACTATCATTTCCAATATAATCTTGAAAATTTAATTTTCTCAATCTTTATAGAACAAAATCTAAATCTTTTTGTACTTTTCTTCAGACTATTTACTCCCTCTAAGAACATTATCTTTTTATTCTGAAATATTTTCAAATTTTCTCCCCCTAAAATTGTGATTATCTAGACAGAAAATAACAATTTTAACGAAAAACAAAGAAGAATATTTTGTAAAGGGTGTAAGAATAAGTGTTACCAAAGTTAATCATTCCCAAAGATTGGACTAAAAAGTCAATTCTGGAATGATCAAACGCCTTAGGAAACAAATCATCAATGTTGTCATATGAGGAAACTGATTCCAAATGGATAAGTTTGCGTTCAAAGCTGTCACGGGTAAAATGCATGCGGATGTCGATGTGTTTTGTCTTTGAATGTTGAATTGGATTCTTCACTATGTTTAAAACTACAATGTTATCACATAAAATTTTAGTGTCATAAAAATTAAGGCCATAATCAAGAAGTTGTTGTTGAATCTAAATAATCTATGAACAACAACTTGATGCAGCCACATATTTGGCCTCTGCAGTTGATGTGGATACTGTCTGCTGCTTCTTGCATTACCATGATATCAACCTATTGCCAAGAAATTGACAACCTCCAGTAGTAGATTTCCTGTCCAAGTTACATCCTGCATAATCACTGTCAGTATAAGCATATAAATTGAAATCAGAATTTTTAGGATAACAAGGGCCGAGTGTTTGTTGACCCTTGAGATATTTAGAAATCTGCTTGAGCTTTCATGTGAGATTCCTTCGAATTACTTTGATAATGTGCATACTGAAAACAGGAAACATGATATTCGGTCTGCTTGTAGTGAGATACATCAGAGTGCCTATCATTGATCGATACATATGCTAATCAACGTCTTCTCCTGTGAGAACAAGAGTCAAAGTAGGACGAGAAGACATAGGAGTAGAGGCTATCTTGGAGTCTTGAAATTTGTATTTATCTAGGATACTATGAATATCTTTTTCTTGATGTATTAGTATTCCTTTATCATCTTGTTTAACTTGGATTCCCAAGAAAAATGACATTTCCCCAAGAGAACTCAACTCAAATTTCTTCTTCATGACCGCTTCAAATTCCTTGCACAAATCATCATTGGTAGAGCCAAAGATAATATCGTCGACATAAACTTGAACGAGAATAAGATCATCACTGATCTTTTGTACGAATAAAGTTTGATCAATTACACCCCTTGTATAACCATTTACAAGCAAATGTTCAGTGTACGTGGCATAGCAAGCTCGAGGTGCTTGATGTAAGACATAAAGTGCTTTGTTTAACTTGTAAACATATTCAGGATGATCCGGATCTTCAAAACCTTGTGGTTGACAAACATAGGTTTCTTATTTTATTTCACCATATAAGAAAGCAGTTTTAACATCCATCTGATATACTGTGAAGTTTTTGTATGAATCATATGCCAGAAAGATACGTATAGCTTCAAGTCATGCAACAGGAGTGTATACTTCTTCATAATCAAGCCATTCAATTTGATAGAATCCTTGAACAAAGTCTGGCCTTGTTGCGAACAATCACATCTTTTTCATCCGTTTTGTTCTTAAAAATCCATTTCGTACCGATTGGCAACTTTCCCTTTGGTAGTTCACACAAATGCCATACATTTATCTTCTTGAATTGCATCAGTTCGTCTTGCATGGCCTCTACCCTACTATTTTCTTTTAATGCCATTTCAACATTCTTCGGCACAATTTGAGATATAAAGCATGAATACAAACATGTATTTATTGTTCCCGATTGACTTTGAGTTTGGACACCCTGCGATGATGGACAAATGATTGCTTCTGTTGGATGGTTTCCGTGAATTCACAACTATGGAATAACATCTTTAGAAATAACTTCATCTAAGTTAGACATGTGACCAACTAGTTCTTTAACAGTGTTTCTTCCTTCAGGTTGATAGACACTATCTTCGTCTTGATTATCATTGTCAACAGAGAGATCTTCAAATGGTACTTGAATTGTATCAATTGGATCAACTTGAGTAGAATAGGAACTCTGATCAGAAAACTATGGAGCTTGCTCAATAATTGGATCTGAATGAGATAAATTAGATTCAAAAATAGAATGTGGAGCAGCTATAACATTTGAAGAAGAAGGTATATCTGAAGATATTCCTATTGCTTGAGAAGGAATAGATCCAATATCATTAGCAAAAATACCCTGAATTTAGGATGTCAAAGGCAGATTAGCTGTAGAAACAACAGATGATTGATTAAATGTTTTAAATAAAGAAGCATAATCATAGACCCATGAAGGTGCAAAACCTGCATCTGTTTTGTTAGATTCATGCCAATCAATATCAAACGACTCAATTATTTTAGATCTTTTATACTAAACCCGATATGCTACTTTGTTGGCTGAATATCCAACAAAATAACATTCATCAGCTTTTTTATCAAATTTTGATTTAGAATCAGATGTGTTTAACAAAGTATAACAACATCCAAAAGTTTTGAAATATTTTACTTTGGGTTTTTGTTTGAAAAAGATTTCATAAGGAGTCATATTCTTTTTTTTATTGATTAACATGATTCTGAACATAACACGCAGTGTTAACAACTTCATCCTAAAAGAATGATGGTAATTTGGCTGCTGATAACATTGTTCTGGCAGCTTCAATTAAAGTTCTATTTTGTCTTTCAGCAACTCTATTTTGTTACGGAGTTCCTGCAGAACTGAATTGTCTAGCTATCCCCTTTGAATCACAAAATACGATTGCAAAATTCGGTTCCATTATCACTTCGAATGCAATTGATTGTTTTGTCCGTCTGATTTTCACGAGTTTCATGAATTTTATCAGCAAATAAGGTGTCTCATCTTTGGTTGCTAAAAAGAAAACCCATGTAAATCTAGAAAAATCATCAGTAATGACTAAACAATATACACAACATCCCAAACTCAAAACACTAATAGGACCAAATAAATTCATGTGTAACAGTTGAAGAACAGAGTCGATTTTGGTATGAGCAATTGGTTTATGAGGAAGTTTGTGTTGTTTTCCTTTTGAATATGATAGACAATGTTTAATTAATTGAAATTCTTTCAATGGTAGGCCTATAACATGATTTCCTCTAACCAACTTGTTCATATTTTTAATGTTTACATGTCCAAGACGACGATGCCATAACATTGTGTCACTTTCCGAGGCTTTAGATAACAAACAAGACATAGTTACAAATGAGTGTGAATCATTCATATCAAGTAAGTATGTGTCTTTGTCTCTCAATGTTCTTAATAAGACCCATTCATCAGGAATTATAAATCCAGGTTTTAGAATAAGACATTCTTTAATAGTGAAGTGTGTAGAATACATTTTGTCACAAATTTGTGAAACACTTAACAAGTTATGTTTTAGTTCTTCAACAAAATTGACATCTTCAAAGCTTAACACACCATTTGACACTGTACCTTTCTTTGGAATCTTACCACCTTAGTCTCCTTCAAAGATAACATATCCACTGTTGTAAGGTTATATGTTGTTTAACAGAGATATATTACCAGTCAAGTGCATGAGCAACCACTGTCAACATGCCAAACACTGTTGATGACCTGTCTTGGTTGCTCCTGCACATTCAAACAAATTTATTCATGTTTAGGAACCCAAGCCATGGTTGCCTTGAGTACTTTGTTTACATCCAAATATGATTAAGATTGTAATATTATATCTCTTTTGTCATCAAAAGGACAATGTTCAACAATATCAGGCTTAGATGGTTTGTCTTTAATTTTCCAATTTTGAATTGGTTTAATAAGATGTGTCACCATTTTCTTTAAAGTAGAAGTGCTATCATCAACTTGTACAGATTTCACATTTGATTTTTCCTTATTCAAATCATTACTGTTATTAACAAAAGATTTTGACTGATTGAATTTCTTTTGAATTTGGTATTTAGAAAGAAATGTTTTCTATTCTGTGAAATTAAATTGTGAAATCTTTGTTTGCTTGACGATTGATGTTGATGACAACAATTTCTTGCCTTATGATTTGGCTTGCCATACACAAAACAACATATTTTATGATATGTATTTGATGCTTGAGTATTTTGCACAAACTGTTTATGATAACTTCCATAGTTATCTTAGAATTTGGCCTTAGTATGTCCTTGGCCTTGTGATTCTTTGACAGTCTCTCTATTCTTTCTCTCGTTATGGATTGTTCGAGATGATTCCGGAAGAATTGAGGTATCTGTTTTAGCCTTTTCATTCACATTTGAAGCCGATGTGGCATGAACTGTAACTTTAGCCTTTTGAGTCGTAGTTACTGGAATTGGACAAGTGTCTTTGATACTGTTCTACAAACATCTTGTTTCACAGAGTTAGCAATAATAGAAGGTTTATTTTTAAAGAAACTGGCATTGGTTTCTATTGAAATATGATATTCCTTATCAATGTTACATTTTGAAACAAATCTGTTCTTGAAATCAGTTTTCAAGTCGGATACAGATGTTGCGACTCTTTTTCTTCTTTGGCCTTAAAATGTATTTTTGATTTCAATTTCTTTACTTTGTTTGACATTTTTGAACAAACATTTGTATCACTAAAAACTTCTGATCTTTCATTAATAATTGATGATGAATTACATGAACATATTGCATTACAATTTTTATTTTCCTAAAAATCTAATTCATCATCACTTTCCCATTCTTCAACCAACTCGTCTTTCTTCACACTTTCTACAAAAGAATTATCATGATTAACTTTAATTTCATTTTTATGATAGGGTCAACAGTCAGTGAAACATTGACTGAAGGTGTTAAGCCTGACTTTGGTTGAAAACCTAATCCATAGGTCTCTTCATCAGGAGTCGTATTTGATGATGGCAAACATGTATAATCACGATTAATGGGTGGTGCAATGTTAGAATAACCAACTCCCCCTTTATCACCATTAATTTTCTGTGTCATTTGAGACTTGATTATACCTTCCACCATGTTTGATGACAACTCAAAATTTTCAACAATCAATTTGGCAGACAAGAGTTCACTGTTAAGTTTATTGATTTCTAAAGATAGTTCATTGTTCCATGTTGTTAAATCTTTTATGTTACAATCTTTATCATAAGATTAAATTTTGTTTCATAAATCAATTTGTTTAAGCCATCTATCTTTTTTTTTTAAATTTCTCATCAGTTTTATATTTACGAGCTTGATATTGAAGTTTTCAAACTTCTAGAATCAAGCGTTCGTTGTGAACTCTATACCTGTTAACTTTTTCTATGCAATTGTTTGGACAAAGATTAGTATATACCTCTTCATTTCCATCTTGCTTCTATGTCTCTTCAGGTACAAACATTTACCATGAAGGCCTTTAAATCTTCTTTCCTTCTGCTACAGATGCGGAGTAATCTCAACAGCTTTGACATTTTCA
>JACCIY010000418.1:0-47769 GCA_025506505.1 Flaveria sonorensis
TTTACTGGTAATCCTATTGTAACTGAAAAGTAACTATTACTTCCTTTATGTTGTTTCAATACAATTTAAAGTCACTACGTGTGCTTCAAAGCTAGTAAAAAACTTAAGAATAATGAAAAAGCTACAACAACAGGTTTTAGAACATTAAAGAGATTATATTTGCAAGCTTAGAATGGGCGATGTGCGAGCTGGTAAGAAACCCAAAAATAAGAAAAAAACTACAACAAGAACTAACAGAAGTAGCACAAGGAAGATCTATGATCTTCGAGGAGGATTGAAGAACACACGGTATCTGAAAGCGATCATTAAAGAGTCCTTCCGAGTGCATACTCCTGTCCCATTCTTGAGTAGTTCTGTTGACTATCACGGGTCACATTTTGAACTGATTCCTTATGGTGCGGGTTGAAGAATATGCTCAGGTATGCAATTTAGCATTGCGATTATAGAACTTGCGTAGCGAATATCGTTATAAGTTTGATTTGGCGTTGCCAAAAGGAATGAATAATGAGGATCTAGATACGATGATGCATATGGAATTACGGTGCATAGGAAGTTCCCTTTATTAGTTATGGTGAGTCCTCGCTTCTAGTAGCCTTATATGTGAAATATACTGAGAACCGCAAACACTTGTACAAGTGTTTAAGAGAGATGATAGGAGAGAGAGGGTGGATTATACTCTTACATATTACTCTCTTATGTATCATAATTAGCTACAGATACAAAATGTTTACGTGATACCGATGTTTTTTTATTTTAATATTGAGTGTATATGAAGAGACGTTAGAAATAATAATCATAGTTTTTTGTTTAAAATTAATTGTGCAAGGTTCACTCAAATGTTAGATTTGTTTATTAGAGCCTTTTAATACATTCAACTATCTACAATAATCATATCATGTGTTTAAGGATCGAACAAGTATCTAAGTTTCTTCACTTGTTCTTCTAGTTGGTCATGTTATTTGTTGGTGATTATTCATATCAAACTCGACTTTTGAATCTTTAAATCTTTAAATTTTAAATATTTTCATTGACTGTAATCTCTATTGTGTTTAGTGTTTATTGTGGTAGGTTGAGATATACAAAACATTTTTTAAAAATCACTAATGATATATTATGTAAATAAAATAGGTGATATCCTTTTTGCTTCACAAGTACCGTTAACTCGGGTGTTCATGGTTCGGGTTTGGCTTTTAGGTCAAACCATCGAAATTAAAAACTAAACCAAGCAATCTAATGTTAGTGACGGTTTGATTTTTGTTCAGCTTTAATGTTTGGGCTTTTTGGGCCCTTAAACTTAACTAAAACTAACAGAATAACATATTATTAAGTAACCAGTCCAGTAAAACATAGATGAATTCATGAAACTACTCTTAATCACCCAAAGCTGAAATCAAACATAACCAATATGTAAATCAAATCAAAAACTTTCTAATAATAAGGTATTACAGTGACATTGTATCCGATTATCGCATCCGCTTGATCCATCGAATATGTTCTTGCTAGAGCAAAACCACGAGCAAGCCTAAAAACGCCACTACCCCCAACCACCGGCATCTCTCTAACTTCATCATAATAAAGTTCCAACCCACAACACTAAGAGAGCTACCGTTGTAGTCACCAGAGACAAAGTTGTAGGTGAGGGTCATGAGGAGGCTCAACTCGTTGTCCTTGGATGACAACGCGTAGAGCCCTGAGCTCGACCAATAAGGGTCGAGTTGATATCAGGAGTGGTGTGAGGGGGTTGTCAATGACATAAATGGATCCAAACTCAAAACCTGGCTCTCCAGTCGGTACGTGTGGCATTCACTGGTTGACCTGCCACACGGACACCAGTGGGGTTGGGTCCACTAGGGGTTCGTGCATGTAGAACTGGATATGTTTGCGTTGCGTTTTCTGGCCTCTGTGACAGAGGCCATAAAAACCGCAACCAAAACTAAGGACAATAGTGCTTTTGTGTAAGCCATGTGTAGAAATGATATTCAAACAATTGCTTGTTTATTTGTTTTCTGATTTGATCCAACTTACCTCCATATATATATATGTTGTGTATGTGTATAATGGCTTGAAAGTCAAAAGGTAAAATTAGAAAAGTATATAACTTAGAATTGGTTAATTGTCTTCATAACATGAATCTGGAACCTGGGTGCAAACCTATATAGAAAAACTAGCAATGTTTGACAAATGTATGTCTTTAGAAAAGAAACTCAAAGTCCTTATAAACGGCTATATGAATTGTAAACTTAGTTTTGATGTTTTTATTGTTTAATTATAATAAGCTAGGTTGATATTTCAAACATAATAAAACATAAGTTCGTTATTATTCCAACTTAAGAAAAGTGTGAACTATCAACTAATACCGCTCTATATAACAAGTCTACTAGCAGATATTATAGATATTCAGATGCTTGTAGACAAACATCTCTCAAAAGTACACTAATCTTCTGAATCCTAATCATTTACAAGTGCAACACATATACCAATGGAATGATAGGTCACAAAATCATACCTACTACTACTTGTATGGGTAGTTGATTCAACAGTTACGAACCAATAGGCGGTATTGATACTGTAATAAAGGATATTGTATACTTGAATTTTCTAACAAACCTCCCAGCAGCATCAAGACTTCAAGAGAGTTAATATGGCTAAACATTGGTTTAATTGGTAATCTTTTAACACATTCACATATTTATATCAAATAAACATATGGAATTACCAATAATGTAATACACTAGACACCATAGAGCCGGTCACATAGAAGATTCATGCGTCGAATAGGAATTTATGTAGACGTTGGATAGAATAACTAAAAGTGGGATACACGAGTTAAAGTTAAAAAGTCTGTGAAAATTAATCTAGGTTAATAATAATGTCTTACATAACCATTGGGTATATTACATCTGAAAAACAACAACTTTGCTGTGATAACCAGGTATACCATAGTGCTTGTTTCAGATGCCCCAATATTGCAAGGGTACCCCTCAAGGCTTCATCTTTTCTCCTAATGACTCTTTATTTTCTTAAGTTAAAGTATCGCATTTCTTTGATTATATTTCATGATCCCAACGCGCATATATATATGACCGTTATCATGTTTCTTGATCTGGAATATTTGACTAGAGAAGCCTTTTTAATATCTGTGATATGGGTTTTGCTTAGTTATTGACTGCGAGTAATCAAGATGAAGTCTTGAATTCACAAGATACAAATCTTTCTCAAAATTATCTTTTTTTGTGGTGTTTGATGAACAGTTTCTTGATGTTACATTAGATTTTCTTGATTTAGTTGTTGAATTGTTAGATATATGTGGATCCATGTGGGTGGATGTTGGTTATCTTGGATCTTGTAATCAAGTGAAATATTATTGTGGTCCTTATGACTCATATTCCACTGTATAAGCAAGGAGTGCAGAGACTGCAGGTCTGACAATAAAAATAAAATGTTATTTTGATGCATTATTGAAAAAGAGAAAACTGTCATGGTAGTAATACTATTAATAAATCATGGATCTTTGAGTGATTCATAAGCCATTTTGACCCTTGAGCTTTCAGGTGGACGAGTTCTTCTATTGATTGTTCTAAGAGTCAACCATTTTTCAATTCTTACAGACTTTGAGAGGAAAATGGTTTTTAGCGATAACGATAATTCTTGAAAAACGTATTAGCTAATGAAGAGAGGAGGCAAGCATCCGCCCAATTTGGCTTTGGTTTTGTCTATTATGCTCAAAACTGACAACTTCAATAGTGCCTAGTCCTTTATCTTATAACCGCACCCACAACACATGTCACACTTTTGTCAAATCTCACTGTTTCGTCCACATCAAAGATACTAGCATCATAATGGATGTATCGACATCGCCTCAAATACCATCAATGTGTTTCAAACGCATTGATTTTGAATAAGAGAAAAACTTTTAAGTTAAAAGTATTCAATTGAGAAAAATTCCATCACAGGTGACCTCTTGAAAACTTCTCACTCGAATAACCAAAAATAAATCTATGAGCTCCTAGTGAGCAAAAACAAAAAAATGTAATTGGTATAAGGAGCGGGTGTTATAACGCCAATAATTCAGTTTAAGTGGTCGAAGTGGCCTCACAACAATGGATTAAAGGTGGAGAATAATTAGTGTTGTGTTAGAAAGGGTTTTAAAAAAAGGATAATATCATGAGTATTATTATATATAAGATCAAATGATTATTAAACAAGAAAATTAAAATCTGCAAGTTCATATATGCTGTCAATTTAGCTTCAACTTTTGTTTTGGAGTTATTGTCAGCCACTTGAAGTAAAGCTTCACGTGTGTTTAAATTTGGAATCTTATGGCTTAACAATTTCATCACAACTCACCCTTTTTTTACAAGGCATAAGGCCCAACTTTCATTTAATAATTAATAGCTATATGTATGTGTGGAGAGAGGATAAACAAATATATATATATATACACATATGTGAGTTGCTTACACTCAAGAATGCTTGTGTGGGTTAAGTGTGATTACAAAATTTATATTTTATACTACACAATATTCAGATTGATGTATGTTTACTCTTTAACGACTTTCAACCCACCTGACCCTCTTTATAGAAGATCGTAACCCAAATTGACCCATGTATAAATAAATGTGTCAAATTTGATCCTCTAGGATGCAATATTGCTCATCACACTACTATTTCACTTGTTTCATGCAGCCATGTATCTATATTTGGTCAACTCTTTTAAATGACGGCAAATTTGGATCAGAGTTGTGAAGGATTTTTTTATTTTTTACTTTTATTTTATATATTTTCTTGTCATCTTCAACTTTTCAATCTTGTTTATTTTCTATCATAGTTGTGTTACAAAAGCTGCTGGAAGTGGCAGACCTTCCGATCATGTTACACATTGCGCAATCTCGGTGTTTCTCTCCAAATTCGATGTTTAGAGTGTAAAAGTAATAAAGTAGACAGATCAGGTGGGTTGAGTAATGAGTCAAGATGGATTAAGATAAACACATAACTTTTAAGTGATCAATTAGCCGTTAAAAAAACAAATGGGTAATTAAAGATCAAGAGTTTTATGGAACTTGAATCGAACTTCTAGACATTAAACATCATTTATTTTAGTTTGACTTGAAACATCAAAGAATCCAAATTCAAATTTAGAAGCAGAGAAATATATGCATTTGCAATCACCTTTTGAATATGTATATACACATGTGCCGCTTCTCCTACGAATTTCTTTAAATAACATGTGAGTCAAATCAGAATCCTTCTTATCTGTTTCATCGTGTCAAAGTAATCGAATCCACAGATATAATGTCTATAGCCGTTTGTAACCGAGCACAAAGCAATCTCCCTATTTCTTCTCCAAATTTGATGTTTAGAGCGCAGAAGTGGTATAAGAGTAGACGGGTTTGCTGGATTGTGTAACGTGTCAAGATGGGTTGAGATAAAACATAACTTTTAAATTTGGGGTAGGCCGGGTCGGGTTTAAATAACAGGTCAAGATGGGTTAAGATAAAACACATAACTTTTAAATTTTGGGGTAGGCCAGGTCGGGTTTAAATAACCTTTCAACATGTTTTGGGCCCATTTTTAAAAAGAAATAACTTTACTAACGTGCTATTATTTTTAATTTTAAATAATATGAAAATATATTATTAGAAAAAACAATTATAAAGGTTCGTTGTTTAAAAGGATTTTATACTTGTTGGACTTGTTTTCTTTATCATTAAATATAACATAAATTGACTTGTTCTAAACAATAATGTTTCTAACACCTAAATATCACTCGTAAATAAGAGAATAACATGAATTTACAAATTAAACTTAAAGAATTTTAGAAAGACTGCTGATATATTGAGTTGACAATTGTAGATGTATACATTATTAAAATGCAAACATCCTATGCATATAGTACAATTACAAGTTACTATGTAATGAGATTTTGGTAATTTGCCCAAACTTTGGAGTT
This sequence comes from Flaveria sonorensis, assembly GCA_025506505.1. Taxonomy (NCBI): domain Eukaryota; kingdom Viridiplantae; phylum Streptophyta; class Magnoliopsida; order Asterales; family Asteraceae; genus Flaveria; species Flaveria sonorensis. Next base: position 5,951 of record JACCIY010000418.1, read on the forward strand.
ATTTCTCAAATTAAAGTTTCATTTATTACTCTTTGGCCGTTTTAACTTTAGCTATAGATGCATTTTATGTTTTATAAAACTTCGAATACATTCTTCTGACGCATTTTGTTTTTATCTATATTTCAGTAAATTATTTTAAAAACTAATTTATATGTCTTAATGTACAAGTCATTAAAGTATAAAAATATAAGTTATCAAAATTGATTCAACTATTTGATTTTTAATAGTTTCTCTTTATTTTTTTCCTTACAATTTTTAAAATATGATGTTCAATTTATAAATCCAGATTTATACAAGTTTACATTTTTGTTAGCATTATGTTCCTGTTGCGATATATATGTTTCTTTTTATCAACGTTTCAACTTAATTTTTTAGGGACTTTGTTTTCCAACTATTATCAACGACATAGATGCAACGCACGGGTTTGCTTCAGTTTGTTTTTTTAAATAAAATTGCAAAAGATATCAACAACGTCTAAGATTTGTTTCTTTTATATGAGGTTGTGTATGTTATCAATGCCCCATTCAATGTGTGGGTTATCGATGACGTTTTGACATTACTTCTTTCATGGTTTTACACTCCTGTTGGAATGAGGTGTTCCATCTTTTTTTATAAAACTTTTGAATTTTATCAACAAATTCAAGGTTTCATTTTTCTTATACAAGATTACGTATGTAAAAATGTCTCCATCAACATACGAGTTTACAACGAAGTCCTGACATTAGGTTTTCACCATGTCTAAGTAATCGAATCCACACACAACTAATCCATAGATATATCGTCTATAGCCGTATGTAACTGAGCACAAAGCAATCTTCGTGTTTTTGTATTTCTTCTTCAATTATTGACATTTATAGTGAAGAAGTGGTAAAGTAGAAGGGTCAAGATGAGTTGAAGTAAGACAAGTAACTTTTTGAGTGTGGGGTGGTCTAGACCGGATGGTTGATCTTTTAACACGTTTGGCTAATTTTTTACAAGAAAAAACTTTACTAATGTGTTATTACTTTTAATATAAAATAATATGCAAATGTATTCTTTTAAAATTACAGATTAAGAGGTACAGTGTTTAAGAGCATTTTGTGTGTTCGACTTGTTTTCTTTATCATCAAAATATAACAGATTAAAAGGTTCATTGTTTAAGGGCTCGTAATGACATAATCTATAATTCGGTTTCTATTGACAAGATTTTGGAGGAAATGAAGCCATTGGGGTATCTTTGGGTAAAAAACCATCATCAAAAACGGTTCTATCTTGGGATGATTAGCAGGTTTTTGATCTGCATTGTATAGGTGTTTTAATTTTATAATTTCGATGTTTTGTATCTTGTACCTATCCTAGCTTCTCGCTAGATTTAGTAATAAAATCTTTTGAATATGCATATACGTAAACGTGCTTTTCTTAGGCATTTCATTAAAAACGTGTGAGTCAAATCAAAATCTTTCTTTTATGTTTCACCGTGTCAAAGTGATCAAATCCACACACAAATAATCCGCAGATATATCATCTTTGGCCATTTAACCAAGCAAAAAGCAAAATATTTTGTGGGATTTCTCATACCATCATGATTCAAACCGACTTTCACCCATCCATTAGGAATTAGAAGGTTGTTTAAGAAAGAATAAATTTCTAATAAAGAACTCCAAATCTATATAAAAGCATACATCTTTTTCTTAAATTGTTATACATAACACAATTACGTAACCATCTACTTCACTTTATTTCTAATCTTATTAATCATGTCTATGAAGTATGTATAAATGTATTATATAGTTCTTGTGATTCTCTACCAAAGATTAGTTTATTTTAAGTGTGACACTATGGATATTATTGATAATTAGAATTGTTGAATAGTATATTGAAATTAAGATTAGTCTTACCTTGAGACGAGGTTTTAACACAAAGAACTAATAAAACATTTTTATTAACGGTACTAACGTACGTACCCAACAATGAAGAGGCTTTAGATTGGGTTCTAAAGGTTGATTCAGATTGTATTTATGGTAATGGAGCAAATTTGCATATGGGTCAAATAGATATAGAAACTCACCCGACTAATAACCTCGGACATGAAAATACGACTTTTCAAACTCGCGTGAAACCATATATTTAACTCGTCAACCTCCTCCTCGTAATCTATCTCATAATATTTAACTAATTTTTTTTTTTTTGAATTAAGTTCGTTTTATGTTGGTAGACAAGGGAGTGGATACATAAAGAAAACATAAGAATGATGTTTGGTCAAATCTTTTACTTTTTGTCTAGATTTTGGTTTAAGTGCTTGCTTTTGTTTAGCCTGCTCCTTGTTTGGTACTTGAATATGTTTACAAGCATGCATTCATCATCCAACAACACAAGCCCTCAATCATACTTCTGTTTAAATAAAAGATGTATGTTTTTTTACTAACAAATGGAACATGGGAATTTGAGTTTGAATGCTAACCTTTAAGATCTCATGATTAAGAAACAAGCCTGGATATAAAAGTTTTTCGTTTCGCATGGTTTCCCAATCTGTAAACATAAATTCACACAAGTAAACACAAGTTTTATAAATATTTCGAGAGAGGTTTATAGTAATGTGTAATTCTTTCAGACTTTCATATTATCATTTTTTATACAATAGTATTTTTAACATGTTCTAGCCAACATTTTAAAACCCAAAATCAAAATACAATTAATTACGGTTGGATTTCCTATGATATTGTGTGATGTAAGAAAATATTCCATATCACACAATCTACATATGAAATAAACAATAATAATAGAAATAGAAAAATATGAAGAGTTTGAGAATTTAAATTGCAAGATTCAAATGAAAAGTTTTGGACCCAACAAATGGACCAATTCCTAAATTGGCAATCTAGCCGATTACAATATTTCCTTGAGTGGTTCATATATGGCAGGACTTCTTTTAAATCGAAGTTTTTTATTTGATAGCTTCTAATGTAGTTTATATTCTAAGCTTCTATAACACTGATAATAAATCATGAAAGACACTGGTCGCAAACTAATAAAATACATGTAGACATATAAAACTAACATGTTATATCATCAGACACTTATCACTACAAAATAAAGACCCAAGGTATAACTATGACTTTATGTATGTTTGCCTTCTTCGTTACATATAAGAAATTTATGTTAAAATAATGTACATGATAGAAGGAAAAATCAACATCGTTGGACATAAAGACATTATTATGACTTCATTAGTATGTGAAGACAACGTATCTAAACCGAAGGATAGACGGGATAAAGTTTTAAGACCGGGGGTATATATAACGAGCTGCTTGAATGGCTCGTGTTCTTAATTTTCGAGTATTACTCATGAAAGTAGTTGAATGTCTACTACAACTTGTAGATAAAGTTGTCTAGTTATGTTTATAAATGTTTGTGGCTTGTAACTAGATAAATTAATATTTGATTCTTTCGTTGTAATATAAAAAAGCTATTTATTAGGGTTATAATAACTTTCATAAATACACTATAAGTTATAAGATTTGAACAGCTGTTTTTTAACTCAATATATCATAATAAATATGCCAGTACCAGTGTTAGGTTTACAAGTAGTTTATTGAACATTTAATATTGAAATAATAGATATAATAAAATATGCAATTATCAGTGTTAAGTTCACAAGTAGTTTATTGAACATTTAATATTATTAAAATCAAACAAACATATAATAGTCTAGTTCGTACATAATGTAATAGAATTGTACTTTCGAGCAGGTTAAGTGAATTATCAATAATTGTTTTTCCCAAATCTCTTTAAAGAAAACCTCAAAATATTAAATAAATCTGTTTCAACTTTGCTACAAGTCTAAACGATAAATAAATTAATACAACATTTGTTGCATTTATTTTCATCGCTAAAACTAAATTTTCAACGTAGTTTTTTTAATTTTGCAATAATAAATGAATAAAAAAGATATATTTCACCTAATAGTAACAAAACTTTTTTAGTATCCCTTATCGTGAATTATACTTATTTAGAAAAGGAATATTTCAAAAATAAGAAATGCTTTACCTTGTTTCACCGAAGTCGTTATTACTTTTTTACCTAGATAACCCAGTTAAGTTATAATATTATTGTTTAAATCTTATGAAAATCTTTTATAATTTTTTTCAAACGATCATAATGTAACTTTATTCTACTTCAACCTAAATCTATTTTATGTTCAGGTGAAGCTTAAAACTAACAGTTTTTTAGTGTAAGATATATAACCTAGTAAAAACATAATAAAGCTATGTTATTTAATGAAATTCTTTATCAAAGATTAACCTAAAATTAGTAATGATGGAAAAAAAAAAAATCCTAAACATCAACCAAGTTAAACATAACTGGTTGTTTAAATACCAATTATTCTTAAACTAAATGGTTGACTACCCCAAAACTTCATTAAACGGGGGAAGGTTTTGGGTTCAAGTATCACCTGTGACATAAAAGGAGGTTAGGTTGGATCAAAGAGTAGTTTCCTCCAGAAGTTGGTCTTGGGTGGTGAGCCAGTGACCCGTTAGTGATCCAATTACAACTCGAAAAAAAAAAACTAGCCGTTTAAATGTCAACGATTCCTTGGTTTAATGGTTTAGAAGAGAGATGGGAAGTGCTTCTTTTGAAGATCATGAGTTTAATCGTTAACATAGGCGAATAATTACTAAGGTGAGATTAACAACTTACTAACCACTATCTGTCATTCAAAAAAAATACTAACTTTACTAACCACTATCTATTATTCAAAAAACCTACCCGTTTAAATCACATAAAAATGAACACTATATAAGAACTAAAGTTTATATATCTTTGTTCAAGTAATTTAATTTTAAAAAAAGAACATTATAAAAATTCAATTATATAACAATATTGAGTGATTTTATTAAAGTTTCTAATGTTAGCTGTCTCCTCTCGACAGTCTAATGTTAGTATAGTAGAAGTTATTCTAAAAAAAGATTATGTAACTCCTTTTTTTTTTCTTTTTTTTTCATCAAACAACTCTGAAGTCTGCATCTCCTTCAATTAAAAAACTGTGAACATCCTGCACAACTTATCTTCATCGCATATTTTACAAAAACCAACAACCGAAGAACACTAAAATCCCCTTTTTAAAGAAACCTTAATCATTGATTTTAATTATCCTACAGGATTCATACAAAAACTGAAACCAAAACTAAAGATTCATCATCAGGGTCAATATTAACATCGTGATTCCATTATTGTTAATTAAGCTAGCTTGATGCCTCTGAGATACTGTTTAACGATGGGTGCCACCCTCTCCCTTCATCGCACCGGCTGACGAATTTGCCGTCCTTCGATCTTTCTCCGATTTCGCCATCTGCATACATTCAAGATTATTCATCAGCATTTTTATGTTTTACTGTATAATTTAATGAACATCAGATATACAAAGGATGATTCAGATTTGATTGTTCATACCTGGTGGTGTGTTGTTTCTGATCGATTAGATCTTCTGGTCACTGGTTGTTCAGAACCCACGGGGTTAATCATGTTTTTACTGATTTTGCTGTTCTTCTTCGCCATTAATCCTTTCATAACCTCTGTAACATGAAGAAAATTGATTCAAGTTAATGTTTTCCGGTGAGTAATATTAAGGGGTCAGTTAAAGTTAACTTACTATACCCAGTCTAACAATTCTACAGTTAACAGTTGTTATGTGTTTTTTAAGAAAATTTAGGAATTGATTAAAAAAAAATAACGTTTTTTAAATAGCTTCTAATCTACACGTATCTTCTGTATTTACATTTTATAGAATTTTAACTCTCATTTTTTTGGACAGAAAAGATACCTCTTACCATCAGTTTCTAAAAAACACACTCCTATGACAAAATAACGTATTCTCAAACAAAGATTATGGTAAAATTATATGTCAAACAATTAAAATGTTCTAGGTTAAAATCCAACAGAGCAAGTTGTAATGTATTTATTTAAGAAATTTTAGGAATTGCTGATAAAATAAAAAGCCTCTTTTTTTAAAATAGCTTTTAATTATATCAACATATTACACGATTTAAAACTCTTCATCTTTGATACTGAAAGATGCACTTACCACCAGTCTTTAAGGACACTTGGTGGTAAATTAGTCGTGGTAAATTGATGTATTTCTCAATCAAAAATACAGATGTGATAATTTAAGAATAAATAACGACTATTGTAACAACTAACAACACGCACCTTGGGTAGTTACGAGTCGATAAATATGTCCGACGTTAAGACTCTCAGTCGGCCGGAGAAGTTTGATGCGAGTAATACGCAGCGGCTGGGCGGCGGTGGCGCCACCGGCACCACCGCCGTGGTTGACTTGTTTCCCGGCGGCGTTGGGCGGAGGACGGGAGGAGTACAAGGTGGTGGTGAGGAGGAGGGCGACGTAGTGGCCGGGGTTGAGCTTCATGACCTCGGCGGCGGAGACGACGGCGTAAAGCCTCTCAGATTTTCCGTTGGGGTGTTGAATTATCAGACTTGCATTATCAATAGCTTGACAGTTGCCCATATTGGTGGTTTGATGGTGGTGATGGTGGTGGTGGTGGTGGTGGTGGTGAAAGTAGGGGGATCTCCGGCGAGTGTGTGTGTATATATATATAATAATATGGGCAATGGAGGCCAACAGGCACTGAAAGGACCACATGGTATCAATGATGATGATTTCTTTTTATTTCGTAAATATTATTAAGTGCAGCATTGACTACGAGTTTACTGGCCGAAGGTCACATATCATGTCTAACGTTTTTAATTTATGGAAAAAAAATCAAATTATAAGTTACTGGTTGATAATTAATATTTAATCATACTAGAAATAATATAATTACCAACGAAATATTAAACATACAAGTAAACTTAACCGGAAATTAAATTCAAGTGAAGGATAATTATTATAGTGGAGGTGACGATGGTGAATGGTATGAGAGTAATATGAAATTACTTAGAAAAATTGACAATAGGCTTGGTTAGTTTACAAACGGGTCAATTCGATCAAACGAGTTTTTTTTCAAGCAAGTTTTTTAAACAGTTTAATCGATAGTGATAAGAATACAATAATCCCCAATGTGTAAATCCGAATCACTTCTCGTGTGAAGAATTTGGATGATAAAATTTACAAGGGTTGTTATAAGATGATTAAGGGGGAGGGTGTGGGTGATAAGAGCATCACACTCTTTCACACCACCTAGGGGATGAGCCTTTTTTCAACCAAACTTGCTAACTCTCATTCAAATAGGTTTGGTGGTGATTTAAGAGTATCCCACACTAATTCACTTAAGTGCATAATATTTATTGCATAATTTACATTCCATCACATTCATTCTTCTCTCATTCATATGTGACCGCTCCCACCATCCCCTCTCATTCTCCACTCATTCAATCATGAGGCGGTGTTCCTCCCACATTAGGTCTCATTCACCCATAATCAGCTCTCATTCACTCATAATCAGCTTTCATGCTTCCTTCCACATCAGCCCCCTATGCTGTTCATCACCCAACAAAACGAATGGACATTCAAAATCAACTTTACATTATTAGTTGTCTTTTTAAATCCTTTTTCATCTTCACATTTCCCATATGCATCAATTTGTAAATCAAATGAATGATAATAAAAAAAAATCTTAATAGGATCCGATTTCACCTTTTAACTTGAAAGGAATTAACAGATCTCATTATCTGGCCCTGATCATGGATTTGTAGAGGGTCATTTGTAGTGCATCTTATTGGCCTAACAATCTGACATGGTTAATCTTTTGTCTGACTACAAGATAAAGTTACAATTTTGTCATTTTAAAAAAAATAAAAGATTATAAAATTAACAAAAAACAAATAAATATAATAACAATTTTGATAAAAGTTAAAACCTAGTTGTAAATCAAATATGGTTCAGAAATTTTGAACCAAAATAGGAATATAAATGTTTAAATGAGAACAATAAAACTAATAAATATCAGATAAGAATAGTATGAAAGTGAAATAGAAAACAAGAGTAAAAACAAAGGCATTAATATGCATGTGTACGTAAATTTATTTTGGGGATAAAATTATTGATTGCGTGATGCAACAGCAATTGGTGCATTTTCTGAGGTCATGAATAAAAAGCCTGCCAATTGTCTTCAAATATTCTGTAGTTATACGCTATCCTCACCGTATTTCGCCACATCATTTCTTCTTCCATGCGCCATTATTGCACTCTACAAGTAAATTGAGATATAAGTCGGTTGAATCGTGTCGAGTTAACGGTCCGGTTTATAAAACTAGTTTTTATTGTGTTAAAACCATTGATCAAAATTCAAACACATGTAACTTAAATATGATAAGTGTAATTTGTTTATTTAAACGTGTCAAACGGATTGAAGGGTTGTGATGTATGGGTTAAATGAATTGGTTGGATGATATGATTAATTAAACGTGTTAAACCAGTCAATGTGAAACTTTTTGTTTAATTAAATAGATTACTTGTTTTTTTTAAATGTTATAAATGTCACTCAAACACGATTATTTCTTGTCGTGTTTGTGTTCCGTTTGGTCATGTCGGAGGTTGTACACCCTTATACATGCCTTCTTTTATCTTTTGTCCTTGATTGACAACAATCGTCCCTTGTCTTCTATACTTTGTGAATTTTAATTGATTTTTTGTTTTGAGGTTCAATATAACATCCTATTAAACATAATGTCCATGATGATGGTAACGACGATGATAATAAATCATGTTTTATCCCCTTTTCACTTAGAAAAATATTCTAAGTTTTAGTTAATATTATCTTAAAAATATTTACCTTTTTAATAAATCAAGTTACATGATTAAGTGTAGGCTTTTATATATTTTAATTTAAGTAATAAGAACAAAGTTAGTGTGTATGTATGTTCATGTTTTCGTAACACATGTAAACACTATTTTATAAAAAAACTTCAATCAAATTTACTTTTATGAAAACACTAACAGAAAAATATTATAATACAATATTCTAGAAGCAACCTGTAAAATAAGTTGTATTTTTTTAAACAAAATTTATTGTATTTTCAATATAAAGGTTGCTTTAAATCACCTTTAGTAAAAAAAAGGATTTTCTTAAGCATAAAGCAATAGTTTCAATGTTAATGCAACTTTTTAAAGTACCAATACAATATATATCCGGAGTCACATTAGCCTTGTTTTGTTATAGTGCAAGTCAGTTTTGTTATATCATACGGTGAGAGTTTTAAGTGATTATTTTGTAAAAGTATAGGAAGCAATAAAAGGGTGGACACGTGTACATGGATGCATTTTATGTGTAAGGGTATCGGCGTTCATTTATAAAAGTAGATTTTAGCAACTCATATCAACACTCATTTTCTTACTTAAGTGCATAATAACATATTCATAACAAAACATACTTTTGTTAATCAGAATAACCATCTTTAGATCTATGAAAATTACAACACAATGTAAAGTCATTATCCACTAACTACATGTTTAGAAAATGATAACATTGTATAAATTAAATATATCATGTAAAACACATTCGAAAATTATAACAACACTTATTAATCTGATTATCGTTTTCGTACACTGTTGTACACTTTTAAAAGTCACTTTTTAATATAAATAAATAAGTGCAACAATATTACACACGTGTTAATGATAAAAGATGCTTGATTTTATGATATATATGTTTTAAATAATAATAAATATATAAAAGTAATTTAAATTTTATAAAATTAGTGAAACTAGTATTTGATTGAAAAAAAAATTCAACAAAAGACATTTAACTACTTCTTTTGCGTCTTGTAAACATAACCACACTTACATTAATTGCAAAACTATCATGTGTTAATTTCAACCATTAAATTAGTTTGGTCAACGTACCTTACTTTTTCTTACATCTGTTACAAAAACTATAATTTATACATGATCATGATACCCTATCAAACAACGAATCATAGATGTTGCACCTTTGGTCTTTGATGTTAAATTCACTTTATTTTTTATACATTTCACACAAACTAACATATTCAACATCGAGAGACCAAATGTGCAACATGAACACATATATTTGAACTGACTTTGTAATTTTTTGAATTTGGGGAGCAAAAGTGTAACACTGCACACAAAAGTCTGGATTTACTTTTAATTTCGTAAATCTGATAACCAAACATGCAATCTGATTATATCAATAGGACCGGTTTATACAATATTCTCAAAAAAAACTATTGAAAACACAAAGAAAAAAAATAATAAACAAAACGAAAAAAAATGTGTCAGCCCATGTCTACCCAGGTAGATGTGAGTGTAACAACACTTACAACGAGACCTCCTACCACATCATCAAACACATGTGATTGTTCTCAAGACCAACACTAATCGTTATTACTAGTTGTAAAAATCAAAACCATATGTCTATTCCTTTGTTGATTACAGTATAAAAACAAACCAAATGCCTATTCCTCGTATGACCACGTATAAAACAAACAAAGTTACTGTATATCAATGTTTATCTATGTAGATATATAATTATTTTTAGTTGAACTTATAATTTACAAGTTTTAATATCTTGTTATTGGCCAGAAAGAGTTGACTGAGACGGGCACGCCCATCTTTAATGCGATGCTTAATAGTTTTCCACCGTCTTCTTAAATGCATGTTGAAAATATGGTCTTCAGTTTTGACTTTTAGAATTTTATTTAATTTTATAGTCAAAATCAACAGCTTCATGTGGACGCCTTTGGTCAAACACTCAAACTTTTTTTTTTTTTAAACGCCAACGAATAATTTTTAAATCCGGTCACCGGGTAAACCATTGGCGAAAGGTCATCCACGCCCGCGAACACAGACAGCGCTGGTGACCCGACTAGCCCACCATTCCAAGACGAAACCCACCACCCACAGGCCCACGTGGTAAAACCCTTGCCCACTTGAAGCATCTTGCACCTAGTGAGACTACAACCCATGACCTCCACTTTCGAAAATCATAGGGTGCTTCCTCCTCCTAAACCATTGATCTAAGACTCATTGGCTACTCATTGAGCATCTTGAAATGATCAAACCTTTTGATCATTTCATATCATATATACATTTCCAGTTCAATTTATAAAATCCTTGGAATTTAATTTTTATCAGTGTCTATAAGTTCTTTATAATTATAAAATTTGAAGGCCAAAGGCTTCATTCTTTCATATAAAGTTTTTCTACGTTAAAAATATTGATATTAACTTTTTTTTTACTAGCTAGAGTTAATCTCGTCAAAAGTATATATATATTGTCATCACAACGTCAACCTTCATCTCCTTCACTTTCCAAGTGATGGACCATTATGAATAGATGAAAAAACTACTTGTGTTTATTGTTTGTTTAAGTCAATGGAACCGTTCAAACCAGTTTATCGGTTCGCAACATTTTTTCTAAAATGTTTTAGTCTTTTAGCTTAGAAATTTCCAAACCGTATCAATTGTTTTGATTTACGGATTCTGCCAAAAGCCATCAGTAGAAAACTAGACCGTGAGATAATTGGTATTTAATATAATTACACTCTTATAGTTATCTTTAGTGGTTTATACTTTTGTTGTCTTTTTTGTATGTAGATGTCACCATACATAAGTTAATATTGTGAAGAATATATATCATCATCAACCAACCTCTGCCATTCGTTAGCCACCATCTCCTTCGTTTTCCATACGATGGACCACTAAGAATAGATGAAGAAACTAGAGGTGTTCGTGATGTTGATTAAACCGGTGAAATTGTTCAAGTTGGTCCTTGGTTTGGTTTCATATTCAGTCTTTCAAAAAGTTTTGGTCATTTAGCTAAGAAACAATACTAGAAAAAGAAGCCTAATGCAAACTTATAAAAACAACTCTTTAAAAAGGTTGTATTGCTATAAATTAAAGTTGTAATTGCTAACAAAAATATTGTATTTGCTAATAAAAAGGTTGTATTATCTAACACAAAAATTGTTTCTAGATCTAACGTAACTTCACCTAATATGCTTTTTGCTGAATCTTTAAGAGGTTGATTTAGGTTAATGCAATCTTTATAGGCCTAATACAACTTATTTATGCTTAATACAACATATTACAAGTATTGGATTAACTTCTTTTTTGTTGCAGTGAAATTTTCATACCAACAGTTTCCTGGGTATGAAGCCACGTCGGTCTTTTGGCAAGGTTGTTCGTTTGGGGGCACTATCAGTTAGGTTTGTATATTCTATCAAAATCCGAAAACCAAGGTGTGTGATAATGGATATTTATTTAATAATATTATAACATGCTTAACTAGCTTAGAATTCTGTTTGTTACGGGTTGACTTTTAGACTTGAAAATTGAATTGAGATTAAATATTTGATTTGATTAATATCTTGATTTTATGAGGAGAAATTTAAAGAGAGAATTAGTGAGATTGTAACCTTTTATATAGAAACTTTATGTTTAGTTAAGGAATCTTGACAATTTGAAAAGGATGGTAGCTGAGAAGATATGAGCGGGAAAATAAGCAATTGACCTCACAAAAGAATTACATGTGTCATTTCAATTATTCTTTTATTATTTATAGATTTTACTGGTTGTGTGTAAATGGTCATCGTAGGATAACAACCAATGATGCATAGGTGTTTCTTGCAAAATAGAATGTGTGAAAAACATGAATTTATGCAGGGGAAAAGATGATTATTGCTCGGAGATGATTAGCTTGGCTCTATTCGTATGTGCTGTGTGCATATAGTTTTTTCTTTAATTTCTTTTTCGGTCATTATATATTGACACGTATTGTGCATATTATGAATATAATGTTGTTTGTTTGGAATTATTATTATTTAAATAAACTAACTTTAAATTTTAAACACACGATGCATTTTATATTCATCTGTTTAATTTTATTTTAAAAACATTTTCAATAGTAAGTTTTTTTTTTATATACATACACTTCTATGATCAGATTACATGAAAATATGTATGTTATCTATAAACCGGCATATCATAAAGTATGTGTTATGTATGTGTATTTATATCTAATATTTTGGCATGACTTTGACATCTTAGGTCTCGATTGTAAAATTATATCTCATACACATTCTTGTATCTTACGCATACTACCCTGCCATGTTTGCTAGTTTTCTACGTGGGTATCATGATATCTGTTTACAGACTTATAAGTCATAAGTTACTTGTTTGAATTCTCATTATCAGAAAGGTGATTTCAAACTCACCCAAAATCAAATTTCAATTACTAAATACCCAAATAAAATTATAGAAAATTCATATTTTTTTTTGAAATTTACAAGTTATTGATAACTTTATAACATTATGTAGAATATTGTAAGATTATATAGTATATTAATTTATTCGGTGCTTATGCAAGGATTAAACATTAATTCAGTTCCGTGTAATATTATTAGTATCACTCAATATCAAACATTTTTAACACGCGTAAATGTTTATATTAAATCACATGATTCATGTCATACCTAAATTCATGTCTAGAATGTTTTGGGTTTCGGTTTTCTTCCTTAAAGTAAGGCTAAACTTCAGGAGATAAATTAAACTTTTCTAAAAGTTTTATCAGAAACCTCATCTTTTCTTTCTTAGATATACTTAGAATCCCCATATTATTTTTTCTTTGTAAAGAAAACATAAAATAGAGACTTCAATACCATTTAGCAGTCTAATAAATAAGTATTTAGACCATCTATGTGTACATATATACTCACTTATGTATTATTGCATTAATAATTTAAATAATTTTCAATTAAAAAACTATTAAATTAATTGATACTTTATGCTATCTTATTAATTTAAAAAACAATTATTAAGGGATCAATGAACATATCCACTTTGGGGGATCTACTTTTTGGAACACAATATACCCTTCCTCTTTGCTGGTATAGCCTGGCTGATCACACTCAGCCTTAAAAATGGGTGAATTACAATCAAAGTCCCTAGACTTATCATATTGAATACTTCAAGCCCCTTAAGATACTTCAATGTACAATTAGAACCTTTAGTTGTCATGTGACTATTGTTCTAAAGCTTTCAACCCATCATGGCACCAGTATTAATTCTTGATGATGGTCCTGTCACTCTAGACATTCCATAATATGTTAGCATTGTGTATCAACCTTGCCCGATGCATACTTGAATTTGTATCGATCGGAATCTAAAAAAACTGTTATTTAAATTGATTTCTTTAGCAATACTAAAACTTGATTCTAGTTGGGATTTTGATGAAGTGATAGAATGTTTTTGTAAGGTCTTTTCTTACGTTTGTTTATTTTTGTTATGGAAAATATGCTAGGGTTTCTGAGAGTTCGATTTAACATTTTGCTACAAATTTGGATCGAGAAAGCGGTATGGGTTATGGTCAATTTAATACTTTCATTTCCATATTTTTTTAAAATTACATGTTTAATTTCATTTATTTATTTATGTTTTATAAATAAGGAAAGAGGTGACTTTTAGAGTTATTCACCAAATTACCATTCTGGAGCTACAAAACAAAAAGTGTTCTCAAAGGATATAAAGTAGTCAGAGGAACGTAGACCATGGGTTAATTTTGTAATTCGTTCTTAACACAAAAAATGTTCTCAAAGGTGTAATTTTGGCTTTTTGTAGCGTGTGTTTAATTAATTTTAAATATAATTACAATTACAATTTCCATAAATAATTGTTATCGTTATATTAAAAGAGCAATTTTAAGATCACAACTTTATATTCTCAACATGTATTATTATACGAAAGAGGTTCAAATATAAAATGTATTTTTATTACAAAGTGTGAGAAGACACAATGAGTCAAAAAATCACAAAAAAATTATATCTCACAATCTAAATCGAATTTCAAAAAAGTAATTCCGAGCTTTTGTTCCCCTGGTCGTCCTCACTAAGAAAAAAAATAAACCAAAAATAAAAAAAATTAACGTTTTTTTATTGTGTTATTTATGAAAGACACAATGACGTCATTGTGTCATTATGAAAGACACAATGACGTCATTGTGACATAAAAGACACAATGAAATTTATTTTTTTATTTTTTTATTTTTTTTCTGAAAGAGGACGACGAGAGGAACAGAGACTCCGAATAATTTTTTTGAAATTCGATTTAAATTGTGAGATATAATTTTTTTGTGACTTCTTTAGCCTCATTGTGTCTTCTCACACTTTGTAGCAAAAATACACTTTTTAGAATAATCTCACCCTTATTATATTGGAATTATAGATCCGTGGTAATAAATTATTTGCTTTTTAACTTAAAACGGAAAACAATTAAAATACAGATGTATTTTTTTTACTTTACAAAAGAACTTTTATTTTTTATTATTTCATTGAAAGACAATCTATAATTTTATAGAGGTTCAAAAACATACTAGACTTATAAGATAACCGTGTCATCCAAACTATCATGAATTTTTAAGAGCCCCTAATATGTTTATGTCCAATATAACGTCTGAGATAAAAGATAAAAAAAAAACATATTGATCATAAAACAGTTCAAAATTTTATTATTATTATTATTAGTATTTGGTTAATTTAAGTCACCCAACCCGAAATTTTTCTTTCTTAAGTGAATAGACGTCTAAGAAAACATGATGTCACTAGTAAATGATATTCTTGGTTCCGTTATTATACATAGAATAAATTATTAATTTCATCCTTAAGATTTGATCAAAATAATCGTTTTCATCTAAAAAATTTTAAAAAACCATTTTAGTCCAATAGTTTCAATTAATTAACGATTTTTATCAACTTCTTTAACTTCATTCATTAATTCTGTTAAAAGTCTCCTATGTACTTTTCAGATATGGTTATTTTAGTCAATTTAATTTTTTTTTTTTTAATATATGATATTTGTTGCTTTCATTTTAAACCATAAAACCCAATGAAGTCAAATATAAATCCAATAAACAAATGTCGTGAAGAAGTCTCCATGTTGAAAATATACATTTTGCACCGGTTGAAATCAAACAACCATAAGATAGAACAATGGCGGCAGTGAACAAAAATTAAAAAGAAAAGTCATGCAAACTCACCATAAACCTAGTAAGATCGAACCCATAATCTTGTTTTGAAACATACGACAACGAAATAACCATGACGACATATTCTTGGAAGGGTCAGTTGAGGAGTTGCAGGTTTATGAAGCCAATCGATGAGGAGTCGCGCTTGTGAAGTCGATCGATAGAGGAGTCATAAGTTGTGAAGTCGACTGATGAGGAGTCGCAGCTTGTGAAGCCAATCGACAGATGATTGCAGATTGTGAAGTCAATCGATTGTAGGTGTCGAGTTTGGGAAGTGAGAATTAAAAAGGTTTTTTTTTTCGAGTTAAATTGACTAAAATACCCATCATGTGAAGAGCACATGAGAAACTTTTAACGAAATCCATGTATGAGTTTAATGGAGTGGATGCAAATCGTTACTTAATCAAGACTATTGGACTAAAATGATAATCTTTAAACTTTTAGATAAAATAGTTATTTTAAGCAAAACACAATAATAAAAATAGTAATTTACTTGTAATATATAAGAGGAGTAGAATTAACATAATCCAAGAATAAAAAAAACGCTTAAACTGAAATTTATGAAGATTTACATTTTAAGAAATCATCAACCTTACTTCTTGACCAACCACTTAGATATTTAGTTTAACTCTTGACATGTCCAAATGGCAACTTTTAAAGATGCTATAAACAAGTGTTCTAATGTGGTAGAATTGGTTTGAGTGTTGTTCTAAGCAAAGAGTGACATGTTTTTCAAAAGCCAAAGTAGCGTGTCTAACGGGAACAAGCGGTTCTCAATCGACTATAGATCTATGGTACTCGATCCTCGAGAATATTTTTTTATAGAGTTTTGTACTTTTTGCTTGTTAACGCACTCATTTAACCTTACACTCACCTTCTTTCCAACCTAGAATCACGTATCTGTTACACAATCCAAAGTGGTTTTAACTCCTTACACTTTTGCATCTATATTAAAGAACATATGTAGAAATTGATTATGTGAGATAGTATATGAATATATCAATTATTTTTTACACCATTCAGGATTGTATATTTATAAAAAGAGTAAATTACCATTTACATCCCTAACATTTTTTCATTTTAACCATTTGCGTCCCTGTTGTTTCAAAATTGTCATCTGCCCCCTAACGTTTTATGTTATCTTCATTTGAGTATTTATTGTTTCATTTTTATCTCTATTTGAGTCCAGATGACTAACACTGTTAGTTTTTCCGTTAAAATTATTATTGAAAATACTAAAATACCATTAAAATTAATTAAAAACAAGAAAAAAACATTGTGGGACCCATCCATCCATCTTCTTCTTCACCACCAACACTCTCATACTATCTCTCTCATACATACACATACACCATCTCTCTCTAGCACTCACATTCTCTCTCTACAAACCATCAAACAACATCTTATTTTAACTCAATTCTAAATCTTTAAGAAATTATTGCTTTCAGCCTACTCAAAATCGTCTTTTATGACCTAAATCTCTAAGATTGGCATATCATTTACGATCCATCAGAGGAGAAACTACAAATCAACAGCTCCTATTACTGCCACCACGATAACCCCTATCACCACCACAAGTGCCACCCGTCGCCACCACAATAGCCCCCATCACCACCACAACAACCCCCATCACCACCTAATTCCACTCGGGAAAACCGACTTGAACACCCCTTATCACAGCCCCCATCCCCATCACCATAGCTGTCAATCACCCACACAACAGCCCCCATCACCACGACCACCACCACAACCACCCAGCACCACCATAATAGCCCGTATCAGCACCACTATAGCCCCTCATCACAGCCCCCATCCCCATCACCACAGCTGGAATCTCGCTGCAGGCGTCCTCCGCCCATCCCGCGATAAGTCATACTTGTGGAAAGTGATCAATCATTGTTCTTGTTAGTTGGCTCAGGGAGGTGAATATCCTCAATTTCTTCCTGAAATGATGGATTTGTGGCGTATGTTATGGATTTGAGGGAATCTAATAGGGGCCAATTAGGGCTTGGAGTTAGGGTTGCAGAACGACCGTGGTGGTGGATGGTCACATGGCGAGCGACGGTGGTAGTGGGGTTGTGATCTGGTGATGCCGGTAACGGTGGTGGCCGCGGTTAACTACCGTGGGAGAGAGAGAGAGGAGAGAGAGAATGGTGGGTGGAGGTGGGAGTTTTTATTCTATTAAAGGTGATAGGTGGTTTAATATTTACTAAGGGTATTTTTGTCATTTTACAAAAAAGTTAATGGAAATTGGAATGTCGTTAGCGTTTTATACTCAAATGGATACAAAAGTAAAATGTTAGGGGGCAAATCGAGACTCTGTAACTGCAAGGATACAAGTGGTTAAAATGAGAAAACATAATTTACTCTTATAAAAATGATTTCTAATTGTACTAAAACACTTCGTATAGACACCGAATCTAATAATCCTTTGAAAGATTATAATGATTAGTTACAAAATAACCACCTTCAATTAATTCTTTAAACCAACTGATAAATGTTATGAAATTGTTTATAAAGATCAGATTAGTATCTATCAAGAATTGTCGATCCACCAACTGTTTAGAAAGTTGACATGAGAAACAGACTAAGACTAGCCACCTATAGTTGCTTTTTAATTAAATAAACTTCATGCATTCTTTTAAGTTACAACATCCATACCATGATCATGTAAATTAATGTTTGTGTCAACAAGCCTTAGATAAACATAGGAAATGTATGTCGAAATCATAATAATCACAACGACCCGTCAAGGCATATGTGGTTAGGTGTACGTTCCAGGTCATTCCTTATAATTAAGACTTCATTTGTCAATTCTTTAGTTGATGGTGTACATAGACATACATGTTCATGAATGATTAATAAGAAAATTGTGGTTGTCGATTAATCACAAGCTTAACTAGAATTCAAGACCTGAGAATACACAAATTCATGAAAAGATAAGCATGAGGTTATTTTAATAATAACATAACCTTTCCATAACTAAATGTGTTTATCAACCTCTAGCTCGGATTCACCTTCCCCAACATGACAACATAAAACTTAGCACATCATCGTGTTAACTAGCACACTAGAGTGGATGATGATCATATAAGATATAATAAGAAAAATGATAATAAATGTAAACGCGAATGTTTCAAAGTTAAACTATGATTAATCATGATAATTGATGTTACAAAACTAGATTACAACTAATAATGAAAAGTAGTGCTAAACTAGGCGAAATCCAAGTGAATTCAAGGAGAACTCATTGAATTTCAGACTAAAAGGTGTCAGGTTGTCAGATCTTGTTTTCAAGCGAGAGGCGTGGTTGTGCAGGAGCTATGCACGGTTAGTCTTGGCCGATAGATCAGGAATCTGAAAACCCTAGTCACCTTTTAGGGCTTTACACCAGTTATTCACTAACTCAATAACCTTTACTATTTTTGTTTACAAACGAATACATAATATCTCTACTCTAGACATAACTCTTACAGAATTTGAACTCATAACAATTGGTTATGAAGTATATCATCTTGCCATCAGAATGACTTAAAATACCTTCGTTTAAAATCTAACATGTTTTCTCTCCCCCAAAAAAACATCAATTATTAACAAACCTTAATTTAAACTAACATTATATCATTAACCAAATCCACATCATTAGTCTTAATCAGACTTTCAACTATATACCCGTTTTACCCGACTAAACCCGCGGCCGAAGCCGGTGAACGCCATGCCAACCCTAAATTATGAAAAAATTTGATAGGGTAACTTTAAATGATTGTTGACTTAGCAATTAAAGTTTACTTGTTTTTACTCTATTAAAGAACGTTGAAGGCACAAAAAGTTTTTATTTATTAGTAGCATTGTATATTATTGTTAAATTCAAGAATATGATATAAAACTTTTGTATGATAAAACTATGATATGCATCACACACTTTAAACAAAAAAAAAAAAAAACTGATTTATTTAATTATTTTTAATATTTTTTTTATGGACATGTGTACAGAGGTAGGTATAAAATACAGCTTTCCTGTCTTAAATGAACCGCTTCCATTCAAGAATAAATTAAAATAAAATCCTTTTGTATATTATATATATATATATATGTACAGCAATTCATGTTTCATACCAAATTTTTTGGGTAAAATTGTGATGAAAACCAACCAGTGGCTAGCATTCAACAACTTTTCCCTTTCAATAGTTTTCATCAACCGAAATTTATTGAGAAATTGTATATTTTCAGAGAAATGTCAACCAAATATATAACATACTAACATCGACAATTCATGACAAGTTATCTAAACATAAAGAAAAAAGCCGATGTAGTTGATGTTATTTTTTTTTTACAAAATGTAGCTAAAAATCATTGTATATCTTATACTTAGAATACAGTAAGATGTTAAGCGTTAAAAATATAAAATGTATTTCCATACATGAGAAGCATAAAATAATATATCAAGATGTACTTCTTATGTAATACGATCAATGAATATAATTGTATGCTATTGTGAATGTTTAAGGGTTATGTGATTTAAATTAATAAAATAATAAACAATATCTATTAAAAATTTCATTACAGATTAAATTAGGTTATAACAACAATAATCTTGGTAATAACTAAAAGAGAAATATGCAAAATGACTATTTAATAATTAAAATGCGTCTAACTCAATTTAAACTTTAGATATTATTTAAACAAATAAAGGTTCTTTGTAAACACTAACTTCAACTAAACCCCTTTTCAGGAAAAAAATGATATTGAATACAACATTATACACACTATCAATGAATGCATGGCATAAATATTTTTACCATGTCCTGTTTTATTACCCACTTTTAATATGCAATGTAGAGAATTTTAATGATTTGTTGTAAAATAATTTTTATAATATAAATAGATTATATTTTATAACTTATATACAAATAAATATAACAGAGAAAATAAAAAGTATTAAAAATGACATATATGCATAGATCCCCAAGCTGGTTTCAAGAATAACTTGAACTCACTTGAGACGATTCGGGTCTAAGCCGATTCGCACCAGTTTGCTGGCATGTTTGAACCGAGGTTTGCAACTTGTGAGATACTAAACCCGAATACATACAGTCACGCATAATATTCTTGACAGCAATAGAAAATGATGGGTTCCTTTCAATATTTTTTTAATGGGCCCATTTAAATTCTACAATATGATCATTGCTTCTAATCAAAGGAAATCTAGTCTATAAGGTTATAATGAGTGATGTAATAGAATGGTCCATGAAAAGCACATATACCAAACATTTGTGTGATCATTGAGCCAACATTTACACCTACACAATCAAGGTAAATTTGAACAAATGTTGACTGACACCACCACATTTAATCATAATATGTGGTGGCTAAAGTAGCTTCATTTGCTCACCTTTCTAGCCTTTAAAAGGCTGAAACTTTACTCACTTCGTATTCTAAAAGAATAGCAAATCACTTATGGTAAGCATTTAAAAAAAAAGGTGGTTTAGTCCAAAATCAAGCTTTTAATTACCGAGTAAGTAAAGTCTTCAAATCTAAGCAAGTCGGCTGGTTGAAACGTATGCAGCTCGATTTTGACAATTAGTTTTACAATTCAATATACAATTTGAACTTGAAGTCAATCATGTAAACTGAACATAAACAAATATACTTTATTTAATTTCAAGAATATTACACATGTATATATTCATAAACCATCCTCGTTATTTATAAAAAAATGCCGCCAGTTTGGTTTGTCGTTTTTAAAACCATAGCTAGCGGTTCAGCTTACAATTTTCATCAAAAGCAACTTAATAGCAACATAAACACTCTGAGTTGGGCAAGAGAGGTGACCCACCAAGGGAATATAACAAAAGGAAAATGATGCAAATTAAAGAACTCTTTTATGTTAAATACTAAAAAGCCCAGCTCAAAATTCCATTTGCACCTCCACTTTATCACCTTTTTATAGGATACTTTGCTGCTAATTATGTGACACTTTAAGCTGGATTTCATGTTCTTTTAGTGAGTTATTGAGTACATTTGTAAGATGTTCATGCATGCTACGTAACTATACTGACCAAAAAGTCCACTTTTATTCTTAAAAAATTCCCACCAAAATGAGATAAAAGTCACCGATCTAGCATGCAATAATGTTATAACATAATATCTTGACATGCTAAATATCATAAAAAGTTTAAAAATATAAATAAAATGGGTCCCGGGTCAACCCAGTTTGACCCGTTTCGACCCATTTATAAGAATCATATACAACCAGTTAGCCCATTTTGTCACCTCTATTTCAAAAGGCCAACGATCCTCTGTAAGCATTCAAGAAATAAATATTTGTTATGTTCCTAGGTAGTTAAACGCTCAAGGCACACTTACACAAGGCACCTGGGGCGATGATGAGGTTTAGGGCGAGTTGGAAAAATAGGCCCCAAACAAAAAGAATTCTTTTACAGTTTTTTTTTTTTTTTTTTTTTTTTTAATGGGTTTAAAATTGCTTGTGCATGATGGGCTAATTAAATAGGTTAAATGGTTTAACTAAACTCATATTTGAGTAAAATGAAGTAATTTAAAATGTGTAACAAGTCAAGATTATAAAATGAACTAAAATCATATTCTGCCAAAAAACAACAAAAACAGTCCTTTCCCTTTAACATCAATACATTACCGGTCAACTGCACAAAAATAAAAGTAATTAACGAATGTTTCTAGGATTTATTCACAGATTGGATTAAACTTGTACTAATTTAGCTTATAATTAGTTCTGTTTATAACTGAAAAGGACATCAATGAGGTACCTTTTTGAGATGATATGTTTGACTTTTTAGTTTCACACAGATGGGAAGTATTTGTTGAGATTGAAGGGCAATGAATAGAATTCTTCACTTCTTGGTTCAGTTTTGAAGGACTGATATTTGTCCCACCAATGTCTGCCGCGGTCTTTCCTTATCGAACTGTCTTTTTTGTGTATTGTGTTGTCCAAAAAGTAAGCCAAAATGCCAGCCACAAATGGTTCAGAAGAGAAAGGAACATTCACCATGTTGTTGAACTACAAACTCACATAAAAAGGTGCTATCAGTTAAGGTTTAAAAGGTCCAATTTTGACTTTTTTAAGGTCCAATAACGTTTTAGTTTTCAATTTGTTTCGAGTTTGTTACTTAACTTAGACATTAACATCTTTCTATTTGCATCTGTAGTTATAAATACAAATCTGTTTATCAAACATTTTCTTCCAAAAAAAAAACTCTCAATTTGAACTTTAAAATCAATATGTTAGACCTTAAAGGTCAGCAGTATCTCATGAACATATAAAATTAGCTGCAATCTGACTTTTGAAGGTCAAACCTTTTACACATTTTGTATTCCTGATTACAATGAGTTTGTTACAAACTTAAACATCAACATTTTTCTATTTGTAGCCGTAGCTATATATTAAAATCAGCTGTTTAATAGTTTTTTATGATTGAAAAGAGCTGGTCAATGTTTAAGTTCAAAATCAATATGTTAGACCTCAAAAGTCAACCATGCCTCATGAGCATGTAAAAATCAGCTGAAATTTGACTTTTGAAGGACAAACCTTCGACCTTCTGAATTCCTAATTTATAAGTGTTCAGTAACAAAAATAAACATCAACATTTAGAACTTCAAAGTCAATATGTAACCTCAAAACTCAACCATGCATCATGAACATATAAAAATTTAAAAATATTAGTGAGTTAAGAAATGAAAGTTTATTCCATACCCATCTTGCAGAAGTGTGGACCGGCCCGTAACCATTGATAGCTTCATACTCATTAAAGTATTGGGGCACAGACAAGCCCATAAAGAACGAAAATCCTAAAATGAACTTTGTTCTGAAACTGTTGAGGTTGCAGAATTGCAGGTAGCTCAGACCACCCGACCCTGCACAAACGTAGCAAGACATTGAAGTATTTTTTTAAAAAACATAGATTTGTATAAGGAAACAATTAATATGCATTGGTTTGAGAATCTTTAAACTTACCAACGAATGCAAAGAAAAGGCAGTACAAAGCAGCAACAATGGGTGCTGGAATTGATGCAAATATCGCGCCGAATTTCCCTGCATATGACCATTTAATATGTTTGAAATGACATTTTGAATCCCAGAACAAGACCATTTGGTCTTTTTTTTAATGAATCTTTTCATGTGTCAAATGTCATCTGCATGACTACATCCACGTGAGATGTGGCTATATCGACCCATTTAGCTAAAGGGTCAAATGGGTTGTGCTTTATACGTAATGAGTCAATTGGGTTGTGTTTTATCAGTAACAGGTCACATGGGTAAAACTAGAAAACTTATCTAAAAAGAAGGTAGAAATTTGCCCATGTGTCATTTTGATGCACACAATTTTCTAAATTGCTTTTACATAAACTACTTAATTATATCGTAAAATATGGTTATGGTAATTATATATGTTAAATCACTTATTTAAAGGAGACAAAAAGTATTAAGGGTTAACCAAACACATACTAAAAGTTATCCATTTTGACCTGGCCCACCAGTTTGACTGCTTTAGAATACACAAATACGAAGAATCCATTTAGTTAACAGTTCAACTGGGTTACGTTATATTACTAACAGTTCAAATGAGTAAAATGAAATAAAAATATGAAAGAGGTTCAAATACAAAGTGTATTTTTGCTACAAAGTGTGAGAAGACACAATGAGTCAAAAAAAGTCACAAAAAAATTATATCTCGCAATCTAAATCGAATTTCAAAAAAAATAATTCCGAGCTTTTGTTCCCCTAGCCGTCCTCACTAAGAAAAAAAATAAACGAAAAAAAAAAATAATAATAATAATGTTTTTTTATTGTGTCATTTATGAAAGACACAATGACGTCATTGTGTCATTATGAAAGACATAATGGCGTCATTGTGTCATAAAAGACGCAATGAATTTCTTTTTTTATTTTTTTCTGAAAGAGGACGACGAGAGGAACAAAGACTCCGAATTACTTTTCTGAAAATTCGATTTAGATTGTGAGATATAATTTTTTTGTGACTTTTTTAGCCTCATTGTGTCTTCTTATACTTTGTAGCAAAAATACACTTTGTAGAATAACCTCACCCTAAAAATATTGGTTAAAAAGAAAACAAGTCAGTATTAGCGGATATATATATTTATTATATATATTCCGATTGATATGTATTACTTTGTATATATTTGATTTAGTCTTTAATTTTGTAATGTATATCTCTTCCCAAAATATGGGAAATATAGTTAGGTTCTTTTGTATATTTAAACCTTCTTTGGGCTATCAATAAGATCATCGAATCATTCAAGTTTTCATGGTATCAGAGCCTACACTTAGGCTCATACCGAAACCATAGTCGTCGGCCGGATCTTGATCCAAGACCATCGCAGCAGCCAAGGGTCCTTTCTCTCCCCTGTTTAGTTATCGTGGCTGAAGACAATGAACCCATCCCACCGAAGAAGCAAGATCCGATTCATCCCGTGTACACCGTCACCAACATTCAACACAAGGTACGCGTGTTGGACAGTACGAAGGTATCTTATTCTTCTTGGGTAAAGTTGTTTATGCTACACGCCCGTGGTTATGATGTCCTACACCATATCTACGGCACCAAACCTCCGGCTAAGGAAGATCCCGACTACGAGTCATGATCAAAAATTGATGTCGTTGTTTTGCAGTGGATCTATAGAAAACTGTCGGATGATCTGTTGGTCAGGGTTCTTGAATCCGAATCAACAGCCTATGATGCCTAGAAGCGTATCAAGAGCTTGTTTCTCAACAACAAGGGATCTCGAGCCGCAACCCTGGAACATGAGTTCACCAACCTCACCCTTCGTGCCATGCCAAACCTTGAAGCCTGCTTTCAACGACTCAAAGAACTTGTTGGACAGTTAGGTGATGTTTGACAGTCCCGTCTCTGATCAACGTCTCGTGCTTCAACTTGTCCGTGGGTTACCATCTGAGTATGACACTGTTGCATCCTACATCAACCAATCACTCCCCACATGGGAGACTGCATGCACCATGATTCAACTCGAACATACCGTCAAAGCGCTCGTGATTCCTTCTCTTCTGCTGCCCCGGTTGCCGCCAACATCACCCACAACCAACCGGCTGCTTCATCCCGCCGAGAGCCCCAATCCAGGAACCCTCGACAGCCTGCTCGACGTCAGTCCAGCAGCGGCCCGCAGGCCACTTCTCGCCCAGGCACGCGGCCACATTCCAGCAACCCTCAATCCCTGGTTAGGTCCAACGCGTGGCCCCCTCATCCGGCAGCCTATTGAGCTCCATGGTGGGCTTCTGCCCCCCGTGCCCGTACCCCACTCAACCAGGTTGGGCCGCCTCGCCATGGCCCACTGCTTCTCGGCCCACTCCTCAAGCCCAGCAGCCCTCTCAGGCCCATTTTAACGACATTAACCCACTGGAACCAACCGAACTCGAAGCTGCTTTCCAGACTGTCTTTGGACCTGGGAGACGATCAGTGGTACTATCAACTCTGTTTTTGTTGGGAATGGTAACAAGATGCCAGTTCTAGGCTCAGGACACACCACCCTATCCTCCCCGTCCAAACCCATTCACATTAATAATATCCTTCATGTCCCCAACCTTATTAAAAATTTGATTTCTGTTCGTCAGTTTACTAAAGATAATAATGTCCCTGTTTCTTTTGACCCGTTTGGTTTTTCTGTGAAGGATCTCAAGAATGGGACTCTTTTGAGCTGCCACAATAGCACCGGCCCGCTATACTCCTACAACGCTCGTGCTTCTTCCTCGGCTTCCACCTTCATTGCATCTTCGCTTTCTGGCACTTGGCATGACCGCCTGGGCCATCCTGGCAATCATGTCATGGGTTTTCTTATTTTTCGCAATTTTATTTCATGTAATAAACTCAAAAATAATTTCTTTTATCACTCGTGTCAAGTTGCTAAACACAAGCGTTTACCTTCTGAGTTATCTACTTCTTATTGTTTACAACCATTTGACATAATTCATTGTGATTTATGGACCTCACCAATTTTAAGCAAATCTGGTCACAAATACTACATGGTCCTTATTGACAATCACACACAATACACTTGGGCCTACCCTTTAAAATTCAAATCTGAGACTTTCACCAAGTTCTCTCAATTCCACCAATACATCAAGACACAATTTAAAAAAACTATAAAAACATTCAAATGTGACTTGGGTGGAGAGTTTGACAACCAAACCTTTCACACTTTTGCCACCCAACATGGCCTCCAATTTCGCTTTGCCTGCCCTCAAACCTCTCAACATAATGGCAAAGTCGAGCGCATGATACGTCGCCTAAACGACATCATGCTCTCCCTTCTCACCCGGGCCTCCTTACCACCTTCATTTTGGGTCGAGTCCCTTCACACAGTCGTCTACCTTCACAACATATTACCCACCAAAACCCTTAATTTTTCCACCCCCACCTCTATCCTCTACCATAAACGGTAAGATGGTAAAAGACTGAATTGAATATTATTGATAGGTTTTGTTACAATATATAGAAAATATAATGTAAACCCTAAAACCTAACTGGGCTCGTGGGCTCATACTAATAACCCTAATAATATTGTCTAATACTCCCCCGCAGTCGTAGCGTAAGTAACCTGACGCTATGACTGACAAACAAAAAAAACATAAAACAATAATAATATGATAAACATGCTTCGATCGACTTGACTATCCAAACTATTTCTAACAAACGATCTTGTGCTTGATGTTGTCATCCATATTTTTGGCTGATTGTGCTATCCATATTTTGTTTTATACTTCACGGTTTTTGATAGTTGGAATAACAAGTTGAGATTGGCGACCGTAGTCGCTGCGATGTCTCAAGGCTAGCAAGCGGCACTCTCTTGGATCCGTAGATCAAGAGATGGCATAAGTAGATATAAATAAATAAAAGAAACCAAGACCGGCGACCGTGATCTGGTGGCGGTCCCTTGGATCCGTAGATCAGGAGATAAGATCTGTAGATCTAAAAAGAATAGAAATATTTAATCAAAGCGTTGTTTGAGATCGGTAGCCGTGGACCGTGGTCCTTGATGCGGCTAAAACACCGATAAACGAAAAAAATAAAAGGAACAAAGAAAACATAGTGACCGCTGCAAATTGGAAGCCATAATCCAGAAACAAACCAAGAGAATGGATGTGAACGAAACAACATAATGAATATGGGTAATAGGTTTGAATCCTCAACCGATAACGAAGCTTTATTAAACATAAACTAGAAAATAGATAAGCGACGAAACAGAAGATGAAGGTGGGACAGGGCGGCGGCAGTGGCGGCACACCGCCTTGTCTAGGGTTTGAACTCGATGGCAACGGCTAGGGTTTGTATGTTTTTGCGGTGGTGCAGCGGAGAAAGTAACCAGAACCCTAGGCTCTGATATCATGTAAGATGGTAAAAGACTGAATTGAATATTATTGATAGGTTTGGTTACAATATATAGAAAATATAATGTAAACCCTAAAACCTAACTGGGCTCGTGAGCTCATACTAATAACCCTAATAATATTGTCTAACATAAACATCCTTCCTATTCTCACCTCCAATCATTCGGTTGCGCTTGTTACCCCAACCACAACAAAACCCAACCTCACAAACTTGCCCCTAAATCCTCCCTGTGTGTCTTTCTGGGCTACCCGCCAACTTCCGAGGCTATCGGTACCTCGACGTTGCCACCGGAAAAATATACTTGTCCCGCCACGTCACTTTCGACGAATCCACCTTCCCTTTTTCCAACCCTTCGCCACCCTCACCACATTCCTACTTTTCCTCAATCCTGACCCCTCTCTCGTTTTCCTCCAACATCCCCCGAGTTTTCCACCTACACCACAACGACCATCCACCGCCAACCCACCCCCTACTTCTCCCCCGCACTACCAATTTACCTATCAACGCCGCAACCGACCCAACTCTCTGCCCCACCTATCCACACCCAACCCCATCACCACTCCACCGGCTACCCCATCACCTTCCACACCCCCAACACCCATCCCACCTCCCGACCCACAACCAACACCGCCTCCTACTCACCCCATGCAAACCCCACAGCCCGACCACCCATGCAAACGCGATCCAAAACAGGATCTCTAAAACCCGCTGTCCCATTCAACCTTAATACCGCCACAACCCAGTCCATCTCACCTCTTCCCTCCTCTCACAAAACCGCCCTAACCAACCCAAACTGGCTCAATGCTATGAACGACGAATATCGGACTTTGATTGCTAATAATACTTGGACCTTGTGCCTAGACCCTTTGATGCGTATATCACTAGATGCATGTGGTTATTCCACCACAAATATCATGCAGATGGCACTCTGCGGCGTTACAAGGCTCGGCTCGTAGTAAATGGAAAATCTCAGCAGCCTGGCATTGATTTTGACGAGACCTTCAGCCCGATGGTTAAACCCACCACTATCAGAACCGTCCTTAGTCTCGCCACCTCACGTTCTTGGCCCATCCATCAATTGGATGTCAAGAACGCATTCTTACATGGCTTCATGAAACTGACTACATGTTCCAACCTCCGGGCTTTGTAGACAAACAACACCCTAAAAATGTGCGTCGCCTAAAGAAATTGTTATATGGTTTGAAACAGGCACCTCGCGCTTGGTACCACCGGTTTGCAACATATATTTAGAAGTGTGGGTTCAAGCCTACCACTAGTGACACATCCCTTTTTGTATACAAAAAGGGCACTCACATGGCCTACCTACCCCTATACATTGATGATATATTTCTAACCGTTTCACACCAGTCTATGTTGCAGGATATTATTGCTTCTCTATCATGGGAATTTGCCATGACAGATCTGGGCACATTACATCATTTTTTGGGTATTGAGGTAACCAAGAATAAAGGTGCTTTTTTTCTCACACAATCTACTTATGTTGCAGACATCATCTCTCGGGCCAACATGTCAAATTGTAAGCCTTGTGCCACGCAAGTCGACACAAACACCAAACTGAGTGCTACAACCGGCGGGCTGTTACCGGATGGAACCCTTATCGCAGCCTTGTCGGCGCCCTCCAATACCTCACGTTCACAAGGCCGGACATCTCCTATGCAGTACAACAAATTTGCTTATTTATGCATGCCCATCATGAGCTTCACTTTGCATTTATGAAGCGGGTATTACGCTATCTCAAAGGTACACTGGACCATGGTATTACAATTTCACCTTCCCGATCAACTAATCTAACCGCCTATTCTGATGCTGACTGGGGAGGATGCCCCGACTCCCGCCGATCTACATCAGGCTACTGTGTTTTCTTGGGAGACAACCTTGTTCACTGGTCCTCTAAACGGCAGGCCATCATTTCGCGTTCTAGTGCCGAGGCGGAGTATGGGGGGGGTTGCAAACATGACTGCCGAGACCACATGGTTAAGAAATTTGTTACTGGAATTACATGTGCCTCTAACCCCTGCTACAATCATCTATTGTGACAACATCTCGGCTGTCTACCTATCACAGAACCCGGTACAACATCAACGTACCAAACACATAGAAATTGATATTCATTTTGTTCGTGACAAGGTTTGCTTGGGTTCTGTTCGTGTTCTACATGTCCCTGCCGACTACCAATATGCTGACATCTTCACCAAAGCACTACCGTGACAACTATTTCAACGTTTTCGGTCCCATCTTTGCATTCGTCCAGCCACTGCTTCGACTGCGGTGGCGTATTAGCGGATATATATATTTATTATATATATTCCGATTGATATGTATTACATTGTATATATTTGATTTAGTTTTTAATTTTGTAATGTATATCTCTTCCTATGGGAAATATAGTTAGGTTCTTTTGTATATTTAAACCTTCTTTGGGCTATCAATAAGATCATCGAATCATTCAAGTTTTTAGTAAGAAGCTGCACCAAGTGTATTGATGCCTACAACCTCCTAAATAGCTTTTTTTTTCCCACAGTTAGTTTATCCATTCATATTTAATAAACTACTTTCGTATAAAAAAGTAAAAATGGACAAAAGAAGTTTTGGGTGAGGGCAGCTTGTAATAAAATAACAGTTTTGACCGGAAATCATTTTTATCTTTTTTTTTAACAGCAAACCTATACTACTTCTAAACTACAACATAACTACTACCTACTAGGTTTGAATTTGGGTTTACTCTAACGAAGCTTTTGCCTCTTACCACTAGCCTACAACCAGAACTCATTTTTATCTGAACTGCTCATTTTGCCATCTAAAATCCACATTATTGACGGCTTTAGAAGAGAAAACTTACCAAGAATCGAAAAGAAAATCATGAACCCAGCTGATATTTGTACCACTCTTCGACTGCCCACACGGGTCAGTGCCAAAAGACCAACATTCTCACTGAAAGAACATCATGATATAGGTTTATGTCAGATAAAGCAACAAAAAACCAAAATTGTTGAGGCTACCAATATAACTTACATAGATACCGAAGATCCATTCACGGTTCCGAACACACCAGACAACAAAATGCCAACTCCCTAGCAATTAAGAGAATTAAATATTAGGCAATCGTATCATCATTATCTGATTATATTGTTTGAATTATTTGTACTTATCATCTTATGAATAGGACTTATCTATAGCACATGTTTATCTCCACATTTTGTGGTTGTAGTCCATTGTAATTCTCTCCCCATATAAAGGGATTGTTTCTTAATGAATGATCATGGAATTATCAATACCATAACCCACTGTTATGGTAGCAGAGCCTAAACCCGAAGAACCCTAGTTCAATCCGTATCATTCTCGGTCATCTCCTCACACGCAACAATGGCTGAGAAGAAAAGTGAAACCAGTGAAATCAAGGCCACGGTCTTGCATTCCGCTTATTCGGTGTCCAAACATTCAAAACAAACTACGTACTCTCGATGGAACAAAAGTTACTTATTTATCATAGATCAAGCTTTTTAGGCTACATGCTAAAGCCTATAAAGTATTGAACCATATCGATGGCACCACTCACCTGCTGAAACCGACGACACCTACAGCCAGTGGGTCGAGATGGATGCATTGGTCCTACAATGGATTTACAGTACACTGTCAGATGATCTCTTGGTCCAGGTTCTTAAGGCTGAAACCGCTGCTCAGGTTGCATGGAATAAAATCAAGACTATTTTTCTCAATAATAAAGGATCACGAGCCGCGACCCTTGAACAAGAATTTTCCAACCTAACTCTTGGGGCATGTTCTTCTATAGAAGCCTATCGAACAAGGCCGCGAGTCTATTGGCCGAGGCCGAGTCGCAACTCTAGGGGCGGAGGTCGAGGGCAACAAACCTACCACCAACAACCGTGGAAAAACACTTGGCCAACCCCTTCATGGACACCCCCACCAAACCCCTACCCATCGGCACCCTCAACCCCATAGTAGGCCACCACCACCTGCCCAGCCGCAAGCCTAACAGCTTGCATCATCCTACTCCAGCCCAAATCCAAACCAACCTTTTGTTGGATATTCCGAGTTTGGCCCAATGGAGCTCGCTCAAACCATGCAACAAGTTAACTTGAATTCTAACGACCGATCTTGGTATATGGACACCAGAGCCTCCTCCCATCTTACTCAAGATCCATGTATGATTTCTAGTCCCATGCTTTCTTCTCCTATTGCTTCTATTTTCGTTGGAAACGGCACTAGATCCGGCCATACCTTATACCACACACCAATCCACTCCTACTCACCCAATAATGTCTTACTTGCCCCTAACATTATCAAATGTTTACTCTTTGTTCGTAAATTCACTATTGATAATAATACTTCTATCGAATTTGATCCTTTTGGTTTTTCCAGGACCTCAAGACTGGAACTATACTTTCTCGCCACAATAGCACGGGTGACCTCTATCCTTTTACCAAGGCTACTAGCTCATCCACCTTTCTCGCCTCCTCTCAAGATCAATGTCACAAAAGACTCGATCACCCGGGGGAAACCAGTTTTAGATTTACTTTGTTCTCGTTCTTATATTTCATGTATTAAAATTTTAGTAAATTCATTATGCAATTCTTGTCAATTGTCCAAACACAAACGATTGACATTCTATGATTCCCATTCGGTTACGTTTGCACCTTTTGATATCATCCATTGTGATTTATGGACCTTTTCTAGTCTTAAGTAAATTGGGTTATAAATATTATATGGTTCTAATTAACAATTTTACTCACTACGTGTGTGTTTATCCTTTAACATTATATATATAGACCTTCACAAACTTGCAAAAGTTTCACAAATTTATCAATACCCAGTTTAACGGAACGATAAAAACATTTCAATGTGATTTGGGTGGCGAATTCGATAACAAAAATTTAAACAAATCGCCACTACTCATGGCCTTGTTTTCGGTTTTCTTGTCCTTAAACCTCACAACAAAAAGGCCGAGCCGAAAGGATCATTCAACACCTTAATGACATCACCCGTTACCTACTTACCCATGCTAACCTTCCCTCTTCCTTTTGGGTTGAGGCTCTACATACAGCGACATATCTCCACAACATACTTCCCACCAAAAGACTTAATTACTCAACACCCGCCTTTACCTTATACGACCGCCACCCAACTTACGATCACCTACTAGTTTTCGGGTGCGCATGCTATCCCAACACATCTTCCACCCAACCACACAAATTACATACCCGTTCCATTCGTTATGTTTTCCTAGGCTACCCCGGCCACTTTCGGGGTTCCCATTGCTGGGATCCCACTACCATGAAAGTTCTCCTATCGAGACACGTCACTTTTGACAAAAACTCCTTCCCATACTCCGACTTTAAACCTACCGACTCCTATACCTTTCTTGACGACCCCCCTTTCCATTCTTTTAACTACTCAACACCTCCCCTCGCCATCCCTTCCACACCTACACCTCCATCCTCACCACAACAACCTACCACTCACACACCAAAACCTCCCTCCCCTTCATCTCCACCTATCACCAAAACCAACAGTCGTCGCCCCAAAACACCTGCTACCGCTGCCCAAGATCTAACCTCCATCACCACCCAATAACCCACTACAACCACCCCTTTGAGACCCTCTCAATCCCCCCCCCCCCCCCCCCCGAACAAGCCACCACCCTATCCAAGGCTCCTACTAACCCTTCCCACCCTATTCCTTGCCACTCACTACTACCACCAACCCACCTATTTCGGCCCATCCAATGGCTACCCGAGCCAAGGACAACATCTCTAACCCAGCTTAACCTTCATACCACCACTAAACAAACATGCCCAGTAAAGTACCACTTGATATTAAGGTCTGAGGAGGGTGGGATGAGGGCTAGTCTTTCCTCCACCGGAGGATAGAGAGACCGCATCCAGAGATACCCTCAGCTCGTAAAAGGTGATTGTAGGACATAAAGCACCCAAGATTTAGAAAATATCAAATTAGAAGCAACATAAGATGAGTAAATATAGCTAAACTCACAACAATAAGAGCATAAGCAGAATAAAAAGTCCTTAAGGTAAGATAAGTAAACTAAATACAGGTAGAAAGTGCAGGTGCATAACTAAAGATGTAAGTAAAAACCTAAAGGTACGTTGACTACGTTATGTTGCTAAGGACACCTATACACCTATTTGCTATAAGGATCTTATATACCTACACCTAACCTAGGAGATCTTAAGAAAAAGTAGGTATGCATGCATTCCTTTAAAAGTCACTTTCCTTTATCCTACACCGCCAAGATAACCTATCATTGATCATGTGCTCAGAGAGGTGCAGGTCCGCTAAATCCTGCCTAATCTGCTCAACCCATGTCAAGATCGATCTACCCTTACTTCTCCCTTCTACTATTATGCTTTCCACACACCATACTGGTTCACACCACCATTATCGCTCCCATATCCCTTATCCCTAAATCCTATACCCAAGCCCAGTTGGATCCAGATTGGTTACTAGCTATGGAAAACGAATTTAAAGTACTTCAAGAAAATAATACATGGGAACTAGTACCACGTCCCACCGACCTCCCTGCTACTGTGGGAATCGATGGTGAAGACACATTCAATCTGGTTGTAAAACCGGCTACTATCCGGACCGTTGTCAGTCTTGCTGTCTCTCAATCCTGGCCGCTACTCCAACTAAATGTAAAGATGCATTCCTTCACGGTGACCTTCATCGGACAGTGTATACGCATCAGCCTCCCGACTTTGTTGATCCACGCGCACCTTCGCATGTGTGTCGGCTTCGTCACTCCCTTTATGGCCTCAAACAAGCCCCTCGTGCTTGGTATAACAAATTTGCTAATTATATCACTTCATTTGGCTTTTGTAGCAGTGTTTGTGATAATTCTTTAATTATTTATCAACATGGTGACAAACGAGCATACTTACTCCTCTATGTAGACGACATTGTCGTTACTGCCTCGGATGATTCACTATTACACGGCATAATTCAAACTTTATCTTGGGTTTGCGGTACACTTCCCATTTTTTGGGGATCTCGATTACTAGAGATACACATGGTTTATTCTTGTCTCAAGCTAATTACGCTCGGGACATCTTGGAACGAGCATCGATGGCTTCATGCAAGCCCGCTACTCCGATGGACACGTGGCTAAGCTTAGTGCGGATACAGGTGACTTACTTCTTAATGGCAAGTTATACCGTACACTTGTCGGGGCCTTACAATATCTTACTTTTACTCGCCTAGATATCACTTATGTTGTATAACATATGTGTCTCTTCATGCATGCTCTTCGTGAGTCACATTTTCAATCCTTCGATTTCTTAAAGGCACGTTAGATTAAAGTTTGCCCATTGGTGTTTCACCATCTCATTCATTAGTGGCTTATTCCGATGCTGATTGGGGCGGATATCCTGATTCTCGAAGATCTACCTCAGGTTATTGTGTTTTCTTGGGTAATAATTTAATCTCATGATCTTCAAAGAGACAGCCCAATATCTCTAGGTCTAGTGCAGAAGCAAAATATCAAGGGTGGCAAATGCAGTCACCGAGACTACGTAGTTGCGCAATCTTATAACCGAGCAGCATGTCCCTATATGTAAAGCTACTATTGTTTATTGCGATAACGTTTCGGCTGTTTATTTGTTTGAAAATCCGATCCACCACCAACGCACAAAACACATGGAGATTGATATACATTTTGTGCGTGAAAAGGTTCGCCTTGGTCAAGTTAGTGTTCTACATATCCCATCATCTTTACAGTATGTCAACATCTTACCGCGACATTTGTACCGGCAGTTCAGATCCAGTTTGAGTGTCCGACCGACAGACGCTCAAACTACGAGGGAATATTAGACGATTATATCATCATTATCTGATTATATTGTTTAAATTATTTGTACTTATCATCTTACAGATAGGACTTATCTATAGCACATGTTGATCTCCACATTTAGTGGTTGTAGTCCATTGTAATCCTCTCCCTATATAAATAGATTGTTTCTTAATGAATGATCATGGAATTATCAATACCATAACCCACTGTTGTTAAATAGACTAGTTAGTTTGGTTTAACTTAGGAGCTACATAAAACAAAAAAAAGTAAAGACAAACAATTGCTAAATAGCTAATTAAAATTAAATTCGAATATTGCATCTCAAATTATGAGGAGCCTTGACTTGACTGCACCCTTTGTAAACTACAACTAACGGTATAAACGTTTATGGGCGGGTTGGGTCACAGTCAGGATCAGTTATAAATGTTTCATTTTTAATATTTAAGAGATAACTGAGGCATTAAATAGGCATCTTTTAGGAGGTTGTATGCATAAAAAATACATTGAGGGAGACTTTCAACACATTGACATGTTTCTTTTCTAGCTAAACTTTTTACTAGACCCGTTTGAGATTAGAAATAACACAAACCGACACATTCACCTTTTTACAAACCAACACTTCTTTTTTTTAAATTATTAAGAAACTCATATATCAAACCTCAAAATAATATAAATAAATATAAAACTGAAAAAGAAGAGTAATTTACCTGCCAACCAATACCACGGCTCAGAATAGATGGAGGCATGTGAGTTGCACTTGCATACCTCGAAACCGCAATGAACCCGCCAGTTGACTAATGATACAATCAAAACATATGGAAGATACTTATTCAGGTTTAAGATGTAGCAAAATCCAAAACTAGGATTTAATTAATATACTTAATTGTAGTTATAAAGGGATGATCTTATTTTATATCAAAAAGAAGAAAACAGACCTCTATAAGAGTAACAAAAGCAGCCATCATCATAGCGAACGCTTCACCAGCATCGAATGAAGGTGCACCCCATTGGAAGGGATAAGGAATTCTTATCCTAAAAGCATATAAACAAAAGAGACGTTAAATTACAAATGAGTTTAGTGATCATCTTTAACCATATTCGACACACTAAGTGAATGAGACAGTTTAGGTAATATTTTATCTCTAAAGAGTTGATGGATAAAGGTGAGCTAAAAGAGGATTGTGTTAAATGATTCATGATTGGACGGGTCAAATATCACCCAACGTGTGTTTTAGTGCATAAAATCTGAGTTAATTTATTAAATAATAAATTATTATGGAAACAATATAATATTCGTAATCATATTTACACTAGTTTGTTTATAAAAAATAAACGAGTATTGTGAAAAAAAGTGCTTCGGGTCAACCAAATCCAACCCATTTTGAAAAAAAGTGTTCAGCTAACCAGGGAGCAGCATCCACTAGTCCAGCACGATCAGTCCGACAGCTTGTTTGGGTCTTTGGTGCTGCATGGTTGTAGGCCCCACCAACTGTAAGTATGTGAGCATAAATCCAAATAATTGCCACCGAAATCAGAACAGCAAATCGGGCAAAGATATTTTTTCCTGAATGTATGAACTGGGATAGATACTGCACATAACCAAGAAAACTAAATTGTTAGAAGAGCTGAGAGGTAGAGGACTGTGCGGGTTAGGTAACGGGTCAAACAGTTTTCTGGACGGGTCAGTTTGACCCAAAAGATTGTGAACCTTTTGTAAACAATATGGCTAGTGTGGTAACAAAAATTGTTATTTCAAATAATTTAATATACGAATCAATAATTAATGAGGTTTTATGCATTAAAAATATAGTTTGGGCGTCCTTCGACCCATTGGACCCACTTCATTATAGCTAATTATTTTATTTACCTGTTTGAAGCATTAAGAGATAAATACAAAATCTTTCAGTTCTTTCGACCCGTTTGACCAGTCAAAATAACATAAAAGTTTGGGTTTTCCATTTTAGCAACTTTCTTTTTTTAACCAGTTTGCCCCGTTAGACATAAATCATAATCAACCTACTATATCTTGTGCTAAATATTACCTGTGAGATAATGATTAGAAATATGAGCTGTGGCAGCCCGATTTCAACACATCTGACAACCTGAAAGACGAAGCAAATTTAGACTTGGTCCATACAAGCAATCTTGAAACAACACTTTCTGCTATTTTGTTTAAAGAATGTTTCTCACCCCGGGAATCCAAATTCATACAGCCCAAAACCAGCAAGACTGACTAATGGAACAGCTGAAAGTGGACTCAAAAACCTATCATGACAATCGAGATAAAATGTGATTTATAGACAGAAACTAACAGAGCAAAGTTTCTTGAAAGTTGAAACACAAGCCAACCTAGCAATGTTTCTCCAGAGGCCGCTGAAACCTAGAACAATTTGAAGCGTTGAAGCAATGATCATAGCACCCTGGATTGCGCGCATTGTTTTCTTGAATTTCTGAACAGGTGATGCATAAAAAGTATTAATTTTTTATATATCTATACATCCTTCATTTTCAAGATTCTTTTCAAGAATATCTTTTAGAATCTTTTAAAGATTCAAATACTCGGACAAAAAAAAAGCAAAAAAGCAGCTGAGTTCACAAACCATAACAGGATCTGGATCGCTCCATCGACCCGATAATATAATTGAGATTGTGGGGGCAACAAAAGTATATGAACCCCCGATCACAGCTGGCAATCTTGTTCCAAAAAGAGTTTGTAGCAATGTGTTCAAACCAGCAACAAAAAGTAGAGTTTGGATAACTTTAGCTTTCTCCTCCTAACAAGATCATAATAATAAAATAAATTAATTAAAAGATTCATTTTATTTAATTTACCAAACTACATTTGGATATCTTACATTGCCACCTCCCATTTGAGGAACTAAAGCTGTGGGAATGATTACAGTTGTACCAAGCATCACAATATAGTGCTGAAAACCAAGTAGTATGGCCTCAGCTGCAAAAAGAAAAAAATGAAAATTTAAATGATTTAATTGAAAAACAAAGGTAAAACACTATTTACACACACGATTATTGAGATAAATATTACTTGACTACTAGCTTTAATGAAACTAGTTATGTGATGCAGAGTGGAAGCACAAAAAAGATGACGCTTTTTATATATTTGAGAATGCAGAAACTAGTCTTCTTATATAAGGGTAAATCCAAATTTGACAGGTGGGGCATAGTTGGATAACTGCAAATTTATTGAATAAATATGGAATCAAATAACTAAATAACGTGTGAATATGTTAGACCCACAATTCACACATTTTTACAATCAAACATAATCAAATTATATCACTAAAATTTGGAGGGAGATCGTGAAATTCAAAACCGGGCCTCCAAATGAAGAAACTGGAACCCGAGATTCAACGCATACCACTTATGACCGTTTGTCAAAACTTCCATCCTGTTGAGACATTTTGTTCATTACTTATAGGCATGTAAGTCTATAACTCCAGAAAGAGGAACACTTATGCCCAATTTAAGTTGGGCCCTTTTCTAGCCCTTACCCGAATGATCAAAATACGAGTTTTCGAATTCTTGGATCGGCTCCCTATCATTATCCTATTATAATTTCTTTAAGTAGCAATTATCAATCTGAACATGCATATCAAAAAACTTCATTTATAAAACCGATATAACATTAGAGAAGAAAAGTCACATACAACAATGGAAACTCCATAAACTAGATTTAAGTAATTGCACCCAAACTGACTCCAACAACTGAATCCTGAAGCACCAATTTCAGGTTCCAAAATTTATTTTTTCTAAAAGAGAGAACATTATGCATAATTGATAATTCCATATGAATCAGAAGATGCCAAACACAAGTAATAAACGAATCAATTAAAAAAACCAAAGTCAACCATTGAATTATTTAACAAACTGCATAAAGATTGCAAGAATCAGAAAAATTAATGCTCAAGCATGCAACTTTACATATTCAAACATCATGTGCCTAAAACCAACATCCTCAAAACCATATAAAGAATCCTAAAAACACCTTTTTTCACAAGACCCATGAATCAAATCACAACATACTTTAAATAAAAATAAAAAATATTTATATTTATAATAATAACAGTAATAATAAAGGAAACAAGAAACTAACGCCATGGTGGTGGACTTGTAATGCAATAAGAAACATTTGGAAGCTGATCTTTTGGTGGGTGTGGCGGCGGTTCATCAGCTTTTGCTCCACCACCACCTCCGGCCATCCTGTGAAATTACAGTATTACCCCTAAATCAGATAATAAATGAATAATAAATGATAATATTATCAACCAAACGACCCACATTTAGCAACAGTAAGCAAGAACCCACCCACTGAATCTTGAAACGAAAAGACTGTAAATAATGTGTTAACAAGTAGTGGGAGTGATCATAAACTCAAAATACTATTTCTCGATCGAAAACATGAAGAAAATAAGTTTATTTCTCCGAGATATAGATATGATTAACATGAAATTGTGTCAAAATCAAGATTTGAGCACAAATTGAATAAAAAAATACAAGACCCCACCAAGAAAAAGATGGAAAATCAGAAGAAAATATAATAAAATCAAAGCAAAGAGGGGTTTTCTGCAAGTTTCAGATGACAGTACATGAAAATATGTTGAGACGAAACGTCTGCATTCAATGTCTGCAATTTCTTCCATCTTTTGGATTTAAAGAATTTAAGAACATGAAGAATCTTTGATCAGACTGAATTTAATATTTTTTTATAAAATTTTAATTTATGGATTTGTAATTGTATGTTGTGTTTTCTCACAGGTGAGCTTAGTATATGAACGAGAGAGACAAAGGGCACGACGTTGGAGTCTAGAAGGGTCGATGCGACGTCGTTTTCATGTGT
The DNA here is from genome assembly GCA_025506505.1 of Flaveria sonorensis. Lineage (NCBI taxonomy): Eukaryota > Viridiplantae > Streptophyta > Magnoliopsida > Asterales > Asteraceae > Flaveria > Flaveria sonorensis. Next base: position 47,026 of record JACCIY010000418.1, read on the forward strand.
TTGACTACGTGGCAATTGGCGTTTTGGAGCAATTTCAGTTGTATACTTCACCTTTTTTAATGAGAAATGTTAACGTCTTTAGAATGGTTCAAGATTAGATGAATGATTAATAATCTCAGTTGTTAGAATTATATGTAGTTTTTTTCTTGTTGTTGAAGATAATATAAAAAAGTTTGAAAAACATGACTTCAAATGATACGGTAATTTTATGGTACGACGATTAGCTGTTAGTGAGTACGGATCATGATATGTTTAAGGTTTGTTGTTTATCTTTTGTTTGGTTGTTTAGAATGTAAAAAAGCTGGGGTGAGTTGTGTTTGTAATTTTTTTCATTGTGACATTTTTTATGTCAAGTTTCATTTTAATACAATGAATAGTATTACGTAAATTATATTAACTTGGATGCATACTATTTATTTTATTAGAATTGAAATGTTGTATTTTTCAATGTTAATTTATTATACTTATATGAGTAATTATGGTCTTTCTGATTAGATCATATTACACTTTAGCCTTCTTTTATAATTACATTTATAGTTTTATTATTCACTCACCCAGATATGAAATTTCATGAAAACATGGACAGACGATACGCATTTTATCCTCATTGAAAGTTGTAGGTTAGTGAGTTGCAACTACAATTTATCCTCATGAAAACAAAAGGTGGGTGGCGACTTGAGTGTAACAAGGAAGAAGATGGTGGTGAAGTGTTGTTAAAAAAATTAAATAATAATAATAATAATA
>JACCIY010001258.1:0-46874 GCA_025506505.1 Flaveria sonorensis
CAACAGTTGGCTTTTTCAATATTTTGAAAATTTCGGCCTCATATGTGCAAGTTTAAGAAACATTACCTTTTCCCCCAACTGTGGTCCCATTTCATAGTTGAGAATGTGTTGAACATACTGGGGAAACATGTAATATTCTAGGAGTCCAAATTGCAAGTAAATTTGTGAAAACAAACTGAGAATACCTGAATTTGACCCCTTGAACCATCCCATGGAAAATGAAGGAGAGGTCTTCGGAATCTGGTCCCATCCTCCATGTTTGTTAGACAAGCTGTGGATGACAACATGGAGGAGGTACTTCCATGGTATGAGACCTTCCCCTTCCTGAAGGTCTTGACTGTGAAGTCACCTTCATATCCCATCTGCTCAAAGGAATGGTTGACAGCAGCTTTTGGGAAGGACATTTCACCTTCTTCATCATCCAGCTAAGATGGGTGTGATGATGGTTGAGTGATGAACAGTGTCCTCCCCTGCACTGTGGCAGACAGTGCCTTCTCCCCGTCCATGGTAACCTCTTGACAGGTCTGCCAGAACTCAAGCAATTATCCTCATAGAGAGGAGGATCGATTGTAAGGGAGGTGTAGTAATGAGACAAAGAAAGAAACCTACAAACGTCTGAGAAGATTGGATCCTTCTCAGGGTCTAACAGAGCAACTTGTTGTGTTGCCTATGCAGGTGCATGGAGAAATCCGGGTCGTTACGACGATCAGGGTTGGCCATTTGGAAGCTTTGTAGTGAAGGAAGGTAGAAGAAGATGAAATTTGGGGGTAAGTTAGGTTAAAGATCAATGAGAGAGGTGAAATGAAAGAGAACCATTTGGAAAGATATACACTGGATTTGAGACAAAGTTAATTGAAAAGATAAACTTTGAAATCCGGATGTGGGTCCTACTTTCAAAAAAGAGCCCAAAAAGTTAGTTTTCTTAGAAGTAGAAATAACTTCCGAAGACAATTGTGGCTTCGGAAGATTTGAAACAAAGCTTCCAAAGACAATTTTATTATCATTCTAAGGAATATTAGTTTAAAATTTTATTTTCTTCCAAAGAGAACATGGCTTATGAGGTGAGCTAATAGACAACTTAGGACACACAATTTTTAGGAGAAAAATTGATTAAGTTATTTCAGAAAATCTATTCAAAGTTAATCATCCCAATAGCTGATACAAGATATTTAAATCTCTGTTCATCCAAAGCCTTTGTGAATAAATCAGCATATTGTTCATTTGTGTCAAATTTATCCCTAATCAAATGATACCTGATGTTGATGTGTTTGGTCCTTGAGTGCTGCACAGGATTCTCTGTAGTAGAGATAGCACTGTTTTTGTCTATGTGGATGGAGTCTCCTTGAAGTTGAATCCATAGTCAGCATCTGATTCTGAATCCAAGCACTTGAGCACAGCAGCTTGCAGCAGTAATGTATTCAGCTTCAGCAGTTGATGCAGACACCAGGATTGTTTCTTTATTGCCAGGAGACTATCCTTCCACCAAGAACTGACACCCCCCGATGTGGACTTTGCAGTCATGTTGCAGCCACCATAGTCACTATCTGTATAAGCATACAGATTAAAGTCTGAATTCTTTGGATACCAAGGCCTAGATTTGGAGCACCTTGAGATATCTAAGAATCCTTTTGACAGTGACTAGGTGTGACATCTTGGGTTTGCTTGATATCTTGCACATATACATGTGGCAAACATGAATCAGGCCTGCTAGCAGTAAGATACATAAGTGACCTAATCATAGCCCTGTAAGATGTTCATCAACACACTCCCCCTCAAGGTCAAGACCAAGGGAATGGTTTCTGGCTATGGGTGTCTTAGCAACTTTACAATCAGTCATCTTGAACCTTGTAAGTATGTCCTGTACATAATTTGACTGACTGATGAAGATGCCATCTTCAACCTGCTTCACTTGAATTCCTAGAAAGAAATTGAGTTCCCCATGGCACTCATTTCAAATCTATTCTTCATCAGCATCTCAAAGTCTTTGCAGAGCTTTGGATTAGTTGAACCAAAGATGATGTCGTCTACATATATCTGAACTAGCAATATGTCATCCCTGTATCTTTGATGAAGAGAGTCCCATCAATAGTACCTCTTTTGTATCCATGATTGCAGAGGTATGTTGATAGAGTCTCATACCACTTTCTTGGAGCTTGATGTAGTCCATAAAGGGCTTTATCAAGCTTGCAGACATAATCAGGATGATCTGGGTCTACAAAGCCAGGTGGTTGTTTAATATAACTTCTTCATCAATCACCCCATAAAGAAAGGCACACTTCACATCAAGCTCAAGTAGACCTTGAAATCCTTGGATGCAGCATAAGCCAGGAATATCCTTAAAGCTTCAAGTCTTGCTACAGGAGCAAAGACATCAGTATAATCAATTCCTTCTTCTTGTGTGTATTCTTGGACAACCAGTCTAGCCTTATTTTTGATGATGATCCTCTATCATCCTTCTTGTTCCTAAATACCCACTTGGTACCTATGACAGTCTTCCCTTGAGGAAGAGGACACAAGTTCCACACCTTCTGTCTTTTGATTTGAAGCAACTCTTCTTGCATTGCTTCAATCTAGCTTCCATCCTTTAGAGCCTCATCAACTTTCTTAGGCTCAATTTGGGATAAGAAACAAGAATGTTGACAAACATGGCTATCATGAGTTTGTCCTCTTGTTCTCACCCAGAGTCAACATTTCCAATGATGTTTGTGGTGGGATGTGACTTGTGGATCCTGAGTTGAGGAATCACAGCAAGTTGGTTGGACAGATCAAGATTAGAGATATTTTGATCTGGCAAAGAAGAATCCCCACCACATCAGCACACTTATCAAGAGAAACTTGATCCAATGAGTGTGATATCATTGATGTTGTCTTCAATGGAGTGGTTATCAGCATCAAGAAATTCTTGATCCTGTCACCACCATCCATTCCTCCTGCATTGGAGGTTCCTTCCCTGAATTCTAAGCCTCTGAACTGGACTTTGAGGGTAATTTAGTTGAATCAATAGTATTTGTCATGCTGTGCTGATTGGAGCCTCATGCTGTGCTGATTGGAGCCTCAATGACAGGGTTAGTCCCATTGGAGCTGAAGTAGTCTTCTTGTTTGGTCTTCTCAGCTTAAATCTTGGGTCAGGATCCTCTATTGACCTGTTATCCATAGATCCTGAAACATTCTCACAAGATTTGTTAAAGTAGTTGGTAACTAAATCAAGATCAAATAGCCAATCCGGACCAGAACCTTTCACACAAGGTGTGTGTTCATTGAAAGTCACATTGGCTGACTCCTCAATGATTCTAGTTCTGAGATTGTATACTCTATAAGCCTTGGCTTGAGAGGAGTGTCCAACAAGTGTCCATCATCTGATTTCTCAGCAAACTTAGCTATTTGATCTTTGGTATTCAAGATGGTGCAAGGACATCCAAATGTTTTGAGAAAACCAATAAATGGTCTCCTTTATGCCACAGTTCATAAGGAGTCTTACCATGTGTCTTAACTACTAAAACTCTGTTTTGCACATAGCAGGTTGTGTTGACAGCCTCTGCCCAGAAGGTGATGGGCAGCTTAGAGTCAGACAACATAGTTCTTGCAGCTTCAATAAGTGTCTTGTTTCTCCTTTCAGCAACACCATTTTGCTGAGGAGTCCTGGGAGCACTATATTGTCTTGAAATACCCTTCTCATTACAAAATGTATCAAGGATTTGGTTTTTAAATTTGGTTCCCTGATCACATCTTATGATTTTGACCTTGTGATCAGATTGATTCTCAATTTTCAGAATGAAATTCTTCAAGATTTCAGAGGTTTCATCCTTAGTTCTAAGGAAAAACACCCAAGTGAATCTTGTGAATCATCTGTGATCACTAAACAATATGAGGTCCTTCCTAGACTCATTACACTGGTGGGGCCAAACAGATCCATATGTAACTAGTGTAGGGGAGTAGTGATAGAGTTTATTTCCTTGGCTTGTGAGACCCTTTGTGTTGCTTCCCTTTCAGGCATGCAACACAGTGGTCATCACTTATAAACTCTTTCTTTGGTATTCCAGTTACCAAATCACTCTTATTTAGTTTATTCATGTTTTTGAAGTTTACATGGCACATTCTCTTATGCTAAAGAAAAGACTTATCACTATTTGCTTTAGATAGAAAACAAGAAACCTCTCCAGATGGAGATGCTTCCTGCTAGTCCATCTTGTACATGTTTCCTTTCCTGGGAGCTCTAAGCAAATATGCTCAGGATGAATGTCAACCCCAGGCTTGAGAACAATGCACTCATGCTCAGTAAAGAGCATATGATGTTTTTGGTCACAAAATTGGGACACACTCAGAAGATTGTATCCAAGCTCTTTGACAAAGTTTACCTTATCAATACTAAGCTTACCATTTGTAACCTTGCCCTGCCAGTAATGTACCCTCCTGCATCTCCCCCAAAAGCAACTGGTCCTCCATCAATCCTTTCAAAGTTTTGAAGCAAGGACTCATTGCCAGTCATGTGCCTGGAGCAGCCACTATCAACAATCCAGATATTTTTGTTGGTCTTTAGCTGTCCCTGCATAAAAGAGATGATTTAGTTACATTTGGAAACCCAAGCCTCATTGGTCTTGGGCTTATTAGAATGAGTTAAAGGCAATAAAATAGTAATAGATCCTATGTTCAGGTTTTGGGGATCATTTGCTGTTTCTGATGATGAACTTTTAGCCACATGGTCTTCCTTCATCTTCCATACCACCTTTGAAAGATTGGGCTTGACCTTCAATGATTCGAAAGCTTTTGTGGCTTCGAAAGCTTTGGAGACTGATCCTTCGGAAGATCTTGCTTTCACTGTAACAGGCCTCACTTTCTTCCGAGACCAATTTTCCTTCCGAAGGCAATGGTTCATTTGCCTTTTTCTTCATTTTGGAGCTTCCGAAGGAAACAGATTTTCCTTCGAAGCTGTTTGTTTCTTCTTCTCTCAGAAGTTTTCTTCTTGATCATATGGATAGTGCCCTTTGGATTGTATTGACAATCCTTAGCCAGATGTGAGGTACTACCACACATAACATAGTCTATATATTTTCTTCTGAGAGCCTTCTTTTCCAAAGAAGACTGAGCTTGAACACTTTCCTTTTCCTCTTTTACCTTTTCAGATGATGCAGCAGGCTTCTTAGGGTAAAGCTTGCTTTTAGAAATAGATCGTTTAGGGTGTGTAGCAGTGACACACAGCTGATCAATCTTGTTGTTGTTGCTGGAATGAGTTGAAGCTGAAGTAGAACCCTTGGTACTAGAATTCTTGGCAGGATCTTCAGCTTTTATCACCTTGAACCCTACAAAGACAAATACTTGTTTCTGTTTGGGATCAAAGGTGGTCTTGACCTCTTGAGCTTTTCTTGATCTTCTCTTTGCTCTTCTGATCAAGTTCTTCCTTTTGGTTTTGCTCAAACCAGCTTCTTTTTCCTCCTTAGGAGCATGGTGACCCTTTTTGGATTTACTCTCTTCACTCACCTCAGAGTCATCCCTCACCTTCTCCTCTTCATCCTCTTCATCACTGGGGTCTATGGATGGAAGCTCATCTTGACGAGTTCTACACCTTGGAGATCTAACAGATAGTAGAGAGTGTGGAGGAGCTATCTCACTAGATCCCAGTCCCTGCTTGTTCTGATAACACACTTTTGCATGTAGAGATGAGGATATCATGTTCTTGAAGGTTTCCATTTCAAGAACACATTTTTCTGCCCTGGCTTTGCTGAACTCAAGCTCAGCCTGGCATTCAGTCAACTTGGTAATGAGATCCTTAATTTGAGTCCTGTAGTTTGTCTGCTCATGTTTAAGAGTTGAAACTGTTTTCTCTAGATCTTCTATTTAAGTTTATAGTCATTTTCAGCTCTTTTAAAATCAAATTTTAAAATATTCAAAGACTTAATATCAGATCTCATTTCCAAGTTGTAGGACTGTATCTATTTACTTTAGCAATACATTTAGGAGAGCAAAGATGTTCAAGTACCTTGGCTTCATCATGATCAGCCATGAGTGCTTGGTTTGGAGATGCATCTTCAGCTTGAAAGCTCCAGTCAAAGCCTCCTTCCTCAACAGCAACTGTAGCTTGCTGTCTTGGCTTCTCATTCTGGTGCCCTCCTTTAGTGTAGTTCGGCCTGGATGAAGCTTGGCCATCATTTGACTTAGGTGCCTTGCATTCTCTAGTAAAGTGTCCCATCTGGTTACAGTTGTAACACTTGACTTTGCTCTTGTCTAGCCCAAACTTGCCACTGGCAGCATTGCTAGGAAACCTTCCCCCAGTCCTCTTGTAGAACTTCTGGGCTCTGTGAGTGAGAAGGGCCATTTGCTGGAGTATCTCCATGTACTCCAGATCATCTGGATGGATACAGTCCAGATCTTCAAGAGTGAAAAAAAAGTTGCCTGAACTTTCATCAGTGGAGACAAAATCTTGAGAAGAACTTGTCTCTTGGAAGGGACTTCCTTGGATGTAGCTCTCTCTGGGTGTCTCTGGGAAGGTGATGAAAGGACCCTTTTGTGAGGTTTCAGGGTAGTAGATGAGATGATGTTGTGGTTCTCTGCTATCCCTTTCAACCACATGAAGGGCTGAACTCTGGTGAGTGTTGGAGTTACCAGATGAAATTTGCATGTTCATCTCCATCTGGTATCCATTGAGTATCCCATACAACTCAGTGAGAGTAAGGGTCTTGAGGTTTTCAGTCCTCTTAATGACCACACAGTAGTGTGTCCATTGTCTGGGAAGAGAGGACACAAACTTCCTAACAATATCCCTGTTCTCAATAGTTACCCCAACATCAGCCAGAGTATCCACAATCTCAACATACATGAAGTATTGTTGAGTCATGGTCTCACCTTTCTTGAAGGTGAAGTTTTAAAACTGCTGCTTCAGGAGATCCTTCTTGTTCTCCTTAGCTTCATTTGAACCCTCATACATCAGTTTCAGTGCATCCCATAGCTGTTTAGCGGTCTTGCACTTCTTGAAACCTCTGTAGATGGAGTTTGGAAGAGCAGTTTGGAGGGCCGTCATGGCTTTCTGATCAATGTCAATTCTTTTCCAGTCTTCATCAGAAAAGTCAGCCCTCTCCTTTGGTATCATGCCACCACCACCAGCAGCTGAAGAGGTGCATGGTACATGAGGTCCATCTATAACAGACTCCCACATCCTGGAATCTTGAGACTTGATAAAGCCTTCCATTCTTTGACACCAAGTGTCAAAATCCATAGGAGTGATCAATGGGGACTTTGTCATTGTTCCAGTTTCCATATCAGCTTTGGAGATAGCTGCCATTTGAAGAGTTAAGTGATGTGTGTTACTAAGAGGTTTTGAAGATGGTGAGATCATGCAAACAAGAGCCTGGAATGCTCTGATACCAAATGCAGGACCGTTAGAGGGTTCTTAACACTTAGTTAACACACTTAGGAGGATATATTAATATCACTTAACAGTTCAAATAGGGAACTGAGAACTTTAACAGATGATACAATGCACAACACAAGTAAAGTAAGAGCAAGAACACAAGAAAATAATTTTCAAGGTAGTAGTATATTGCTTCTTTAGTTCTATTACAAGTGTTTGCACTGATATTTGAAATACAAGAACCTTTGACTCTTTATACTAAACCTACAACCGTCAATATGCAAAAAGACAGTTGGATGTGACTAATCTAGACAACAAGATCAGCCTAAAGTCAAAAGGCAGATTGCCTTTTGACTAGTGACTATGACAGGCCATAGCTCACTGACTTTCCTATTACAAAAAGCCAAACAGGAAACAAATACAGATACTTGCAGACAAAGACCTTATCTACTTTATCATAAAGCATGGAGGTTTCACCAACTTATGATAGTTGGTGAACCACCAGAGCATGCAGTGGACAGGAGGTTGCTTTATGATAAAGTTGACAGAAAAAGTGTCTTTTCTCTTTCTTCTAAAGTAATCAGTCTTATCTTTATTCAACTTCGGAAGACTTTGTCTTGAGAGCTTCGGAAGACTTCATCTTTAACCTTCGAAAGAGTTGAGACTTTGGCTTCGGAAGACTTGACACTTAGTGTAAAGTTTCCTCAGTAGTTTCTTTTGAATATTGGCTTCAGAAGATTTTACACTTAGCATTTTTTTCTTGAGTGTGCAAAACTTCCGAAGCTAGTTATTCTTTGTTCCTTAGTGCATGTTGGAAGACCTGGTTGTTTTGGCATCTTTTGATTGATCCTTTGGTTGCATCAGTCTCTAACCTTAGAGGTTCCTACAGTTCCTTAGTCAAATTTGAAGCAGAAACAGGTTATGGTTTTGGTATCTCATTCATATTTTGGATTCTTATCTACACTATTACAGTTCACACTTCACAATCACTGCATTTTTCTTCGTACTTCATTTCTCATCCTTTTTGCTAGTATAATTTGGAAGAATTTCTTTGCTAGTATAATTGAAATGGGAACTAAGAACTTGATTTGGGATGACTGAGAAATGATAGTATGTTTTCTTGTATGCTTGTTTGTATGACTTGTACTTTGTGAGAAATAATAGTAACTGATGTAGATGTCTGTATCATTAAAATTCTAAAATCTAAAAAAGATAGTTTTATTATATGATATGCCTGGTAGGCTCAGCCTGAAAACAAAGTAAACAGTGATTCTGTAGCCTAACTAAAGCTTTAGAACTCGGTGATAAGGATCATTTCCATGACATCTTGGCCTACACAAAGTTACAAGTCTCGTCAAAAATGGGTTGAGGGTATCTGACGTCTGCCTTGATCCCTTCAATTCTCAAATCACCCTCACCCTAGCCCTGAATGACGTTTCTTGTAAACTGTTCAGAATCTTTTTCGTGCTTATCTCCTCTGCTATGCGGAAGCATTGACCTGGAGTGATGATCTTCTCTGTTATACTGAGTATAGACCTGAAGCTCTCATCAGCACTCTTAGATGATCATCTCCTCTATTATACGTAAGTATAGACCTGGAGCTCTCATCATCTGTTCCCCAAAATAAAGGCATAGTGATTCTTAAATTAAGATCATCGTTGAACCTCAAAAGAAAATCAAGCAAAGTGAATCATATTACTTAATAAGCCCTGATGACGGATAAGTTCTTTGCAGAATGTCTGTGGGAACCAAGTTACCTGAGCTTCTCTAATCGAATCTAAAACATGATAAAATCAGTTGTAGGTCACTCGTTGAAAAGAATAAGGCATGGGTTTAAATTGGAGAAATATACCAACAATCATTCTTGAACTGTTTTTGACTATCAAATTTTAAAATCATGATCAGACTCTGCATCAGTGTGATATCAATAACTTGTCGATGTTTAAATACATCCTTGTTCTTAAGTATATCTTGAAATGTGATCTCATGATCGAATTAGTTCTTGGTGTAAGGTGATTAAGAAAAATTAAAAAATAAATAAATAAAAATAAAAATAAAAAAGGGGGGGATTTTCATTTCGAATTATTTCAAGTCTTCACATTATGCTATTAAAATGTTACTATTTTCACATGCATTTCATGGGAAATTGCATTCATAGATAAACACGGGTTTATTTGTTAACTGAAATGATCTGACAGGAAGTTGTGAGATTGTAGTTGTGATTATGTTACTGATTTTTGCTTCAAATGATGGCCGATCATCAGCTGAGCAAAGTACCTGACCAGAGAACCTGTTCCTCAAGTTTGTAGAAGATACCGAGCTAGGATTCCTCCTCCTACATCTTCTGAAGCAGTCAAGAATAGAGAGTTGGAAAAGTTGTTCCTGATCATTCAAAGAATGCACACGAAGAGGGGGAGCATACAAAAAGGGGGAGCATGAAAGATGAAAGATCTTCAGTAACAGATCATCAATCTAGGGGGAGATTGAAGATCATTATATGGTTGACTTATCGGTGCTGATCACGATACAAGTCATTGATAATAATAGACTAAGGGGGAGTATTGTTGGGTTTGAAAAGGATAGTCTATATTATCAACATAGTCAAAGTAAACAAATGTCAATGTCACTGTCAAAGTCATCGGAATAGTCAAACAAACGCGTTCGAGACGAAGAACAGAGACGAGACGTTGAAGATATAAATGACTAGGAGTTTATTGTTAATAAATATATTTTGTGTCAACAAAATATATTTATTTATGTTTAAGTCATTTTTATGTTTTATATGTAATTTCTCTAATTGTCTAAGTTTGGGGGCTTAATATGTCATTAGTGAATATTATCACTATATATAGATTAGTGACAATTAGGTTTAGGGAGCTTGAATGAGCCATTGATTAAGGGGATTTCACTTTGTAATATCTTTAGCAATCAATTCAAATCAAACAAGGTTTTTATTTGGTGTTCTTGAGTGTTCTTTGTATATTCATCCATTTTATATTTGTTTGATATAGGTTTCACAAAAATATCATTGATATTTGAGTTATCAGTGGGATTTATTTGTGTTTATCAATCAAGTGCACTGTTATATCGATTAGAAGGACCAACAATAGACATCCTTCAACGGTCCTGCAATAGGTAACTTATTGACTGTTAACATTATTAACTCTTATACATTCTCTGGTGCACCATTGTCTTTGTCATTATTATTATTATTAACTCTTATAATTCATTCATGAAAGATCAAGTGTCATAATTTTATGAGCTCACCAACATTATGTTGACGTATTTTGGGTGTGTATTTCCGGAAAAGAATAATTGACAAGTAACTTATTGATAGGAGCCACCTTAGTTGTATGTTTGAAGATTTAGCCACCACCCTATCCACTTTATCATGATATAGACAATTTAAATATAATATGTTATTTAGATTCTATACCATTATTACTATGGATAAATTAATATTGTTGTAATGCCACGTAGACGTCTGATTTGGAGAATGTAACCGCTTTTAAGCTTAAAATTACTATTTTTCGGTGGATTGTGTTAATATTAGTCGGTCACGACAAGTTCCGGTCAACAAGGTGTGACAGGATCTGCATGGAACTAAGAGTTGCATGGGATTAGTAGCTATCTTCAAATTGAAGTTTTTCACTTTATTTTCCCAGATGAATAATTAAATATTTTGCTATATTCAAGATTTACTTTTGCTAGTATTTTATATTGTTGGTTGTTTTTATCTTGGTTTTTGGAGATTATGAGGATGAAGTTTTAGTTTTAATATCATAGTTTTGTGAATATATATTTAGGTATTTTTCAAGCTTTTTGATTTATAGAGTTAGGTGAGTTCAAAAAGCTCATGAATTCTTTGAAAATAGCTTGCTTCAAATCAACTCATTTATAAAGAAGCCGAGCCGAGGCGGTTCGTGGCTCTCTCGTTAGCTGGCTCATTAGCTCCCTCATTGGCTCGCTCATTGGTTTGTTTATATTAAAACCTCATTATAATATATATAATTTATCAATCGGTTTTAAAGCATTAACTTTTAAATAGATCATACACATAGTTATCTTGACATATTTTAGCAAAAAACTAAGTACAAAATATAGAAAAAATATTATATTTCTTGAAATAACAATCTTTTATAATTGTTTCAATGGGTAAATATAAAGGGAAAACTTTATAAAAATGTGATTTACTTTCATAACTGTTCCAATTAAATCATTCAAACTATTTTTTTCAGATTTAGTTACTCAATTTTTAAGAATGTGTCAATTCTATAAATTTTACCTTCTTTACAAGTTATAGTGATGATGTGTCATTTTTTTTTAATTTTCATTTTCTTCTTATATATGATTACTTGGAATAGTAATTATTAGTTTAAATTGGATTCTTTTAATCAACTGCTCAAATAATCTTTTAAACCTATAGTTCAAAAAAAAATTTGAAAAATTTGAATTAACTTCTCTTTGTGAAACCTCTAAACGAATTGAATGTATTTGATTATTTTGAAAACATATTTTAAGATAAATAATTAGCTGTTTGGTTTATTTTTTAAACCTACAGTTCAAACTTTGTTTTGAAAAAAAAAATAAATTGAGTGAAATCACTATACGAATCGGATGTATTTGATTATTTTTTTAAAAGAATTTTTTAATATTAATGATTGTCTTTTTCTTGGAAGTTTGACGGGTCTTTTATGAAATATAAGCTTTATTTTTAGTAGATTAAATTACACGGATTGTCCCCGTGCTATGTCCAAATTGCGGTTTTGGTCCCCTACTTTGAAAACTACAAGGTTAGTCCCAAACTATACCAAATGGTTGCAAAATTAGTCCTCAATTTGAACGTCCATTGATTTTCTCTCTTAAGTCACCCCATGTGCCTCCCACGCGAGGGCATATTTGTCATTTCAAGGCACTTATATTTATTAGCAAACCTACGTTTCACTCATCATCCCTATTTATCAGTTTAGGCAACAGCTATTTCCCTCCATAATCAGTTCTGCATCCTCATCTTCATCTGCTTCAATTCTTGTTCCTATCATACTCACCTTCAAAGGTAGGGTTTAAAACACCTTTAACTGCTAGCAACGATTAAGATGGTGTGGGCGATCAGAGGTGAATGTTTGGATATTGATCCAAACAAAGATTATGGTATGTCAAATCCATTAATATCTATATATCAAACTTGTGTGATATAGATGAGTTCTCAATCCATGAAATAGACTTTATGATGACAGAATTGAACTTGGTTCGTGGGAAAAGGAAGTTGCATTATCATTTATGGTCCTGGGCACAGACGTGGACTTTAGGTTAGTACCTTTAGGCAATGATAGTGATGTGTTACAATTGGCTAAGTACATAGGAGAGCACAAATTGATAGATGTTTATGTTGAATGTGGTGAGACGAAATTGAAAACTTACATCACTTTACCACAAAGACCAAAGGTTGTGATTGAAGAATTAGAAGATGTAGGCAGCCATAACTTTAGGCGAAGTAAGTTGTTTATAGGATGGCATGATACACAAGAAGTTCGTAATGATAGAGGAGTTAGCGAGCAAGGAGCAAATGAAATAGTGGTTAATAAGCAGTCAGTGAATGAACAACCAGTGAATGATTTTATGGTAAATGAGCAGTTAGTGAATGAACAACCAGTGAATGAGGTTGTGGTTAATGAGTAACCACCTGTGAATGAAATTATAGTTAATAAGCATGTAGTGAATGAGGTTATGGATGATGAGCAACAACCAATAATCAGTTTGAATCTTGAGGACTTTGATTATGACTTTGATGAAATTGATTTTGCACAAGAATTTCCTTTGTCTGGGTCTGATAGTGACTACATTAAGGATAAAGATAAAGAAGTGGCTGAGGTAGATGTGGATATGAGGGATGATACTGATTTTGTTGATGATGGAGTGGAGTTTGCTGGTCATGGAAAGGAAATACTAATTTTGTTAATGATGGAATGGAGTTTGCTGGTCGTGGAAACGAACAAAAAAGTACTATAAACCCTGATAGTGATATTTGATGTTTTGATGATGGTTCACATGATAGTGGAACTGATGAGTCATTTGGTGACTTTGAGTCCACAAGAAGCAAAAAGCCAAGGGAGGTTGAGGAGAAGAAAGAAGTAGGAACTCGGTGGTGTAGGTTTTGTTAGATTTTATATGGGGTAGATATTTGGAAGTGAAATGGAGGTAAAAGAATTGATTAAACGACATGCTATTGAGTCAAGGAGAGAATTGTCATTATTAAGGAATGACAAGAGAAGAGTATAGGCTATTTGTTGAGGGAATGTAGTTGTTGGATCTTATATTCCCAAGACACATACAAGATTGATGTGGTTAGTACGTTATGATCCAAGTCGGGTCATACCCAATAACAAGCTAGGCAAACACCGATAAATATTTATTTGTTGATATGATCAAGCAAATAAATATTGACACCAATTTAGAAAATGGGTTTTCTGAATTATTGCATTTGAGATAGAACAAATTATATGGATATTTTGTTCATGAGATATCATTTGTAATGTTATTTAAATAAGTTAAATAACATCAAATAAAAGAGTGTTTAAGTTATAAAATTAAAATGGGTTTAATTATATAACTTAATTAGTTATTAACAAATAATTAAAAAGGAGTTTTTCAAAATGGGAGGGAACCCATTTTGAACCCAATTTGGTGGGTTTCTTACAAGTTTTATCAAAGATGTTTAACCATTTAAATAACAAAACGCAGCAGATATTAGGGAGTTAAAACTTGTTTTAGATTCTGAAAATAAACATTTATATGTTCAAGAAAACAAACCCAAGAACAAGGATCATATATATGTGAAAAGAAATGCTATCAAAGAAAACAACCATAGGATGTTCTTGAATACTACCTTTCCAAGAACAAAGCAAAATGAGATGGATGAAAAGAAGAGGATGATGCTCTTGAAATAGTAGCCTTCAAAGGAGAAAACCTCAAGCTTGTATACCCACAAGCTCTTGCAAATACCCAACTTTTAGGAAGTCTTGACACCAAAACTTCTTCAAGAAAACCCTCTTAGATCCAAAAATTGCTAGGGGAAAGAAGAGAGAATGGAAGTATCTTGCATGTATGAGAGAGAGAGAGTTGAGTGTGTTAATTGAACAAGTTAATGTCTTGCATAAAACAAGACAAACGAATCCCAAGGCCAACTACCAAGGGGGGGCCAAAAATTGGGTTCAAAATGGGTTCCCTCCCATTTTGAAAAACTCCTTTTTAATTCATTGTTAATAACTAATTAAGTTATATAATTAAACCCATTTTAATTTTATAACTTAAACACTCTTTTATTTGATGTTATTTAACTTATTTAAATAACATTACAAATGATATCTCATGAACAAAATATCCATATAATTTGTTCTATCTCAAATGCAATAATTCAGAAAACCCATTTTCTAAACTGGTGTCAATATTTATTTGCTTGATCATATCAACAAATAAATATTTATCGGTGTTTGCCTAGCTTGTTATTGGGTATGACCCGACTTGGATCATAACGTACTAACCACATCAATCTTGTATGTGTCTTGGGCATATAAGATCCAATAATAAATCATTTACTCTAAACGTCCGTAGTCGTTCATACCTGTGGGAACAAGTATGAGGGTAAGACTATTATGAACTTGGATTGGTGGATATTCATATGGATGAATATATAGCAAAGGGTTGCTGCCAAAGTTCATAGATATTTATGGGATACAAATATTGGACTGACCCGCATCTCAAATATTACTACATGGAATCTTCTTGATTGATCATAAGTAAATTTGAGTAAAGGCGAATATCATTTGGTATCCTCTGACCTGAGATACATATTGGGTCTTGATATTCACCGGGTATTATACTTTGACTTAGTTCTTCGCTGTTCTGAAACACGGCAGTACATAAGACTAAATTCAGGTATAGCACGATTGTGAGAGACATATGTAATCAAGATGGGATTTGTCCCTCTTATTCGTTGAGAGTAAGATGTCTAAGGCCTGCTAAAGTTAAGTCAATGGAGAATGATCATTCTGTGTCTCTAAGATTTAACATGACATCTGTGACAAAAGGATAGATGATTGATTCACCTAAAATATTTTCGAGTAAGATACTTGAAGGGGATGATGTTATTGAATGGCTCTTAGTCATACGTATTAAGGGTAGTAAACCGTTGTTAGGCGGTATTTACTGCTTGCATCAATCTTCTATGAATCTTGTGCAAGTGGGAGATTGTTGGATCTTATATGCCCAAGACACATACAAGATTGATGTGGTTAGTACGTTATGATCCAAGTCGGGTCATACCCAATAACAAGCTAGGCAAACACCGATAAATATTTATTTGTTGATATGATCAAGCAAATAAATATTGATACCAATTTAGAAAATGGGTTTTTTGAATTATTGCATTTGAGATAGAACAAATTATATGGGTATTTTGTTCATGAGATATCATTTGTAATGTTATTTAAATAAGTTAAATAACATCAAATAAAAGAGTGTTTAAGTTATAAAATTAAAATGGGTTTAATTATATAACTTAATTAGTTATTAACAATGAATTAAAAAGGAGTTTTTCAAAATGGGAGGGAACCCATTTTGAACCAAATTTTCGGCCGCCCCTTGGTGGTTGGCCTTGGGATTCCTTTGTCTTGTTTTATGCAAGACGTTAACTTGTTCAATTAACACACTCAACTCTCTCTCTCTCATACATGCAAGATACTTTCATTCTCTCTTCTTTCCCTAGCAAGAGGGTTTTCTTGAAGAAGTTTTGGTGTCAAAACTTCCTAACAAGTTGGGTATTTGCAAGAGCTTGTAGGTATACAAGCTTGAGGTTTTCTTCTTTGAAGACTACTCGTTCAAGAGAATCATCCTCTTCTTTTTCTTCCATCTCATTTTGCTTTGTTCTTGGAAAGGTAGTATTCAAGAAATCCTATGGTTGTTTTCTTTGATAGCATTTCTTTCATATATATATGCTCCTTGTTCTTGGGTTTGTTTTCTTGAACATATAAATGTTTATTTTCAGAATCTAAAACAAGTTTAACTCCCTAATATCCGCTGCGTTTTGTTGTTTAAATGGTTAAACATCTTTGATAAAACTTGTAAGAAACCCAACAATGGTATCAGGACAATGTGTTTTGGATTTGGATGAATGTGATTGTCATGTTTGGTTTTATTCATTAAAGGGTTGTAATAATAATTTTGGTGTTTGTATCTTTTGGGTTGTAATTTATTTATACAATGGTTATGTAATAAATAGATTAGGTGCATTTCTTTTATTAGAAAAATTGTATTAGGATATGATTTTTGTAAAAGAAGATGCACAAGTTGGAGACTCAAGGGAAGATACAAAGGAAGAACTCAAAGACATGGACACTTGAAGCATTTGGATGCGGATTCGAGTGGGAGTTCTTGGACACATTTTAATGTGTTACTATTAACCTTAGAAAAGACCAAATGACAACACTTGTGATGGCAAACAAGTGTGGTCACCTTAGTGGCTATGGTTATGCACTTGTGATTGAATGGTTGTGCTTGTTTGGTTGTTTATTTTATGTTGGTTGTTTGATATATGGATATGCATAACAAACAAATTTATAAACATAACAAGCTGAAAATAAATGGTTCTTTATCATTAAGTGGTTAATAAAAGGTTATTAAAAGGATTAATGATTTTAAATAAAAGGATTTTATTAAAAGAACCATAGGGTGCCATGTATTTGAAAGCATGCAAATACAAGGTACATAGAGTTTTCTAAACTAGAATTATGAAAACTTAAAATGTCTTTTGAAAACAAGTTTAACACCGTCCTTTTACACAACACTTGAGTCACTTGAAAACTCTTAATGGGATAAAGGTCACCTAACCATTTTGAGGGAACTTGTGATTTGAGGTGGGAATGCCATATCTGTGGGATAAAGATCACCTAACCACTTATATTGGTAAACTCACATGTGTGTAAGTAGGGTAACTTGATTTGCAAACCATGTTAAATGGATCACCTACAATGTGGTTTACAAAAGGTGTTGATGGGATTAACATGCCGACTATACATATGATGTTTAAGTCGATCCCATACCTCTAGAAGTTGCAAAGGGTTGCAATTGTCAAACGTTGACTACCTTGTTAATTTAAATAATGGGATAAAGGTCACCTAACCACTATTTAAATGTAACGTTGGATTCTAGAATTTTATTTTGTGTATGACACATAAAAGGTATTTATAATTAAATATGATAATATCGTAAATACTAAAATTGAACTTTGTTAAATTTTGTAGATGGCCACCAACAACAATGAAAATAATGATATTCCGTTCGCTCATACCCTATCACTAAGAACCATTCTCCAAAAGGAGCGTCTAAACCATAACAATTTTATTGATTGGTTTCGAAACTTGAGAATTGTTCTCAAGCAAGAGAAACGGTCATATATCTTAGACGATCCGATTCCCGATGAACCCAATAAGGAAGATGAAGAGGCCTATGAATTGGGTGAAATACACTGAGGACTCGGTCCAAGTGTCTTGCCTCATGTTGGCAAGTATGACTCCGGATCTCCAAAAGGAGTACGAACATCACGGAGCATACGACATGATAACCCAGTTGAAGGAAATGTCCAACAACAAGCAAGGGTAGAGCGTGCTTCGAAACGGTTCGAGCACTCCATGCATGTCGTATGGATGATACCCAATCGGTCTCGTCTTATGTACTTAAGATGAAGAGCCACATAGACCGCCTCGAAACCCATCTTGAAAGAGTTGGCTACGGATTTGATCCTCAACTCTTTGTCAAAAAGGTTTGACAATTTTTTTATGAATTATAACATGAATGGTTGGGACAAGAACATAACTGAGCTTCACTCTATGCTCAAAACAGCCGAGGCGGCCATGGGTAAAAGAGTTTACCCGTTCTCACCATCAATGAAGGTGGGAACAAGAAGAGGCCTCACCCCGCACCCAAGGCAAGTGTTGCCAAAGGTAAAGGGTACGTTGGGAGAAAGGGAAAGGGAGTGGTAAAAGTGCCACCACCAAAACCAGCGGAGAAGAAGCAAAAGGTTGCTTCGGATGACCCATGCTTTAAGTGTGGGGAGATAGGACATTGGGCAAGAAATTGTCCTGTCCATCTCAAAGAGTTGAAAGCTAAGAGGGATGCTGGGCAAACCTCAGGTACAATTTTCATGATTCTTATTGATCTAAATTTAATATCCTCTAACACATGGGTATTGGATACCGGATGTGGAACTCATATTTGCAATTTGTTGCAGGGGTTCAAAAGAAGTAAAGACTTCAAGAAAGGGGATGTTAGCCTCTACATGGGGAATGGGGCAAAAGTTCAAGTTGAAGCCCGAGGGGACTACATCCTGAAGCTTCCAAATGGTTTGGAAGCAATTTTGAACAATGTTTTGTATGCTCCTAGTTTGACTAGGAACATTATTTCAGTTGCCCAATTAAGACAATATGGTTATGTTTTGACGTTTATTGAAAATGAAATTCATGTTTCTTTAAATGACATCTTTTATTTTAAAGCTACTCCTATTAATGGTATTTATGAATTGGTTCGTGAAAACACATTATATGATAGCTCGTTATACCAAACTAGTACCAAGAAGCTCAAATTGGATTTGAGTGACACCTATCTTTGGCATTGCCGTCTTGGTCATATAAACAAGAAGCGCATACAAACACTTCAAAAGAATGGTCTTTTAAAAGCAAGTGAATATGATTCATTTGATGTATGTGAATCTTGTTTACAAGGCAAAATGACTAAGGCACCTTTTAGTGGTAAAACCGAAAGGGCAAAAGATTTATTAGGTATCATACATTCGGATGTATGTGGTCCTTTTAAGCCAATGACTAGGTACAATGAAAGATACTTCATTACCTTCACCGACGACTATAGTAGGTATGGGTATGTGTACTTGTTAAGACACAAAGATGAAGCTTTTGAAATGTTCAAAACCTTCCAAAATGAAGTAGAAAATCAACTCAACAAATCAATAAAAATTCTCCGCACCGATAGAGGAGGTGAATACCTGAGTGATACTTTTAGAGATCATCTTAGAAGTTGTGGGATTATCTCACAACTATCTCCACCTGGAACACCACAACACAATGGTGTGTTCGAAAGGAGAAATCAAACTCTATTGGATATGGTTCATGATGGCTAGAAGCTCATTGCCTCTATCATTTTGAGGTTTCGCTTTGCTCTCTGCGGCCCGTATTTTGAATATGGCCCCAACCAAGAAAGTGGAAAAGACACCTTTTGAAATATGGCATGGAAGGGTTCCATCTCTATCATATTTAAAGGTGTGGGGATGTGAGGCTTATGTGAAGACTCCCACCTCAAACAAGTTAGAAAGTCGTTCCACTAAGTGTATCTTTATTGGATATCCTAGAGATTCTATGGGATATTATTTCTATGATCCATTGGAACAAAAGGAGTTTGTTGCCAAGAAGGGCGAGTTCTTGGAAGCCAAGTTCCTTATGGAAGGAGCTAGCAGTAGAATAGTGGATCTTGAGGAGGATCGGGAACCACAACCCGATACACGTTTGGTTGACACTAGCACTCAACATGAGGATATTGAGAATGATCAAATGGTTGATCAATACACACAAAACGTTCGCAAATCTGGTAGAACTAGTAATCCACCTGAAAGATATGGATTTTTCATGGATGGATGCTATGTGGTTGATTCCGATGAACCAATCACATACCATGATGCAGTGTCCAATTTGGATTGTGACAAATGGCTTGAAGCCATGAACGTTGAGATGCAATCCATGTATGACAACCAAGTGTGGGACTTGGTTGTACCACCTCTTAACTCCAAGGTAGTTGGAAGTAAGTGGGTTTTCAAGAAGAAAACGATATGCATGGAAACTTGGACACTTATAAAGCTAGACTTGTAGCAAAAGGTTTCACTCAAACTCAAGGGGTTGATTATGATGAGACCTTCTCGCCAGTTGCAATGCTAAAGTCTATTAGGATATTATTTGCCATAGCTGCTCATTATGATTATGAGATTTGGCAAATGGATGTCAAAACCGCTTTTCTAAATGGATATCTTGAGGAAGATGTCTATATGGTTCAGCCTGAAGGTTTTGTCGACCCAAAACATCCTAACAAAGTATGCAAGTTAAAGAAATCAATCTATGGATTGAAGCAAGCGTCAAGAAGTTGGAATCACCGTTTTGATGAAGAGGTAATTAAATTTGGGTTCATCAAAAACGCTGATGAGGCTTGTGTGTATAAAAAGGCTAGTGGGAGCATCATCACTTTCCTAGTATTGTATGTCGATGACATCCTACTATTTGGAAATGACATTCCAACCTTGGAAGGTATAAAAACCTGGCTTGGAAGCTGTTTTTCCATTAAGGATCTTGGTGAAGCCGCCTACATTTTGGGAATAAAGATCTATAGGGATAGATCAAGGCGGTTGATAGGTTTAAATCAAAGTGCATACATTGATAAGATCTTGAAAAGGTTCAAGATGGAGAACTCTAAGAAAGGTACGGTACCTATTCAAAGAGGAAGGATATTGAGTACAACTCAATGTCCAAGCTCAAAGGATGAGCAAGATAAAATGAAGGGAATCCCGTATGCGTCTGCTATAGGATCCATCATGTATGCAATGATATGCACTAGGCCGGACGTGTCATGCGCTTTGAGCATGACAAGCCGATACCAGCAAAATCCTGGAAATAGTCATTGGATGGCTGTTAAGAACATACTTAAGTACCTAAGGAGGACTAAAGATATGTTCCTAATCTATGAATCTGGTGAGGAGGAACTCGTGGTAAAAGGTTACACGGATGCGAGTTTCCAAACTGATCGGGATGACTCACGATCACAATCGGGATACATTTTCATCCTAAATGGAGGAGCAGTCTCTTGGAAGAGCTCTAAACAAGATGTGGTGGCATTATCAACTACAGAGTCAGAATACATCGCCGCTTCATTAGCAGCTCAAGAAGCTGCATGGTTGAAGAAATTCATTGCCGATCTAGGGGTTGTCCCTTCCATTCAGGACCCCCAGAAATTCTTTGTGATAATGAGGGTGCGATTGCTCAAATCAAGGAACCCCGTGCACATCAAAAGACTAGGCACATTGAGCGGAGATTCAAGGGATGAAGTTGAAAAGGGAAAAATATGTATTCGCAAAGTTCAACGGATCAAAACATTGCGGATCCACTCACGAAGCTTCTTGAAAAGGCAAAGCATGAGGGTCATACTTGTGCCATGGGACTTCGATATTCTAGTGACTGGATTTGATCTTGTGATCTTGTATTTGGATATTGGAACCTTTTATTACTTGAATGAATTATATGGTTATAATGTTTCAACTAATGTTCCAATTTTGCATGTTTAATCCATGAGTAAATCATTTACTCTCAACGTCCATAGTCGTTCATACCTGTGGGAACAAGTATGAGGTAAGACTATTATGAAATTGGATTGGTGGATATTCATATGGATGAATATATAGCAAAGGGTTACTGCCAAAGTTCATAGATATTTGTGGGATACAAATATTGGACTGACCCGCATCTCAAATATTACTACATGGAATCTTCTTGATTGATCATAAGTAAATTGAGTAAAGGCGAATATCATTTGGTATCCTCTGACCTGAGATACATATTGGGTCTTGATATTCACCGGGTATTATACTTTGACTTAGTTCTTCGCTGTTCTGAAACACGGCAGTACATAAGACTAAATTCAGGTATAGCACGAGGTGATTGTGAGAGACGTATGTAATCAAGATGGGATTTGTCCCTCTTATTCGTTGAGAGTAAGATGTCTAAGGCCTGCTAAAGTTAAGTCAATGGAGAATGATCATTCTGTGTCTCTAAGATTTAACATGACATATGTGACAAAAGGATAGATGATTGATTCACCTAAAACATTTTCGAGTAAGATACTTGAAGGGGATGATGTTATTGAATGGCTCTTAGTCATACGTATTAAGGGTAGTAAACCGTTGTTAGGCGGTATTTACTGCTTGCATCAATCTTCTATGAATCTTGTGCAAGTGGGAGATTGTTGGATCTTATATGCCCAAGACACATACAAGATTGATGTGGTTAGTACGTTATGATCCAAGTCGGGTCATACCCAGTAACAAGCTAGGCAAACACCGATAAATATTTATTTGTTGATATGATCAAGCAAATAAATATTGACACCAATTTAGAAAATGGGTTTTCTAAATTATTGCATTTGAGATAGAACAAATTATATGGATATTTGTTCATGAGATATCATTTGTAATGTTATTTAAATAAGTTAAATAACATCAAATAAAAGAGTGTTTAAGTTATAAAATTAAAATGGGTTTAATTATATAACTTAATTAGTTATTAACAATGAATTAAAAAGGAGTTTTTCAAAATGGGAGGGAACCCATTTTGAACCCAATTTTCGGCCGCCCCTTGGTGGTTGGCCTTGGGATTTCTTTGTCTTGTTTTATGCAAGACATTAACTTGTTCAATTAACACACTCAACTCTCTCTCTCTCTCATACATGCAAGATACTTCCATTCTCTCTTCTTTCCCCTAGCAATTTTTGGATCTAAGAGGGTTTTCTTGAAGAAGTTTTGGTGTCAAGACTTCCTAACAAGTTGGGTATTTGCAAGAGCTTGTGGGTATACAAGCTTGAGGTTTTCTCCTTTGAAGACTACTCGTTCAAGAGCATCATCCTCTTCTTTTCATCCATCTCATTTTGCTTTGTTCTTGGAAAGGTAGTATTCAAGAACATCCTATGGTTGTTTTCTTTGATAGCATTTCTTTTCACATATATATGATCCTTGTTCTTGGGTTTGCTTTCTTGAACATATAAATGTTTATTTTCAGAATCCAAAACAAGTTTTAACTCCCTAATATCCACTGCGTTTTGTTGTTTAAATGGTTAAACATCTTTGATAAAACTTGTAAGAAACCCAACAGTAGTGACACATGTTGGCCCAAATGTAGAGGTTGATGGGCCAAGGAAAGAGGGACTAAAAAAGTGAAGGGGCAAGTAAAATTATAGATGGGTCCGATCAGGCAAGTTAGTGCGTAAAGACAAAGGAAAAAAGCAAGGTCAAAGGAAAGAGTAAAGCTTTTGTGGACTGTCCTTGGGTTTTGTATGCAACTAGACAAAAAGCAAATGAGACTTGGATAATAAAGACATACAAGCTCCTTCACACTTGCCATCAATCAAGAAAGATAAAAGCTTTCATCTCTGGTTTCATGGAAAAAGAGGATTGGGTTATGAATCAAGCGAAACCAAATCCAAATGTTACCATAAAATCAATTCAGGAAGAGTTTCAAAGGAGGTACGCTCTTCAGTTGTTCAAGATGAAGGCTTTTAGAGCTAAGAATCAAGCAACAAAATAGTTAAAGGGTGATTACATGGATCAGTATGCAAGGCTTAGGGACTATGTTCTAGAGGCAACAAACCCTAATCCTAACACTACGGTCAAGTTCATGGTAGAACATGAAAATAATCCAGATTCACCAACAAGGGTATTCAAGAGGGTTTACATCTGTTTGGGTCCATTAAAGGGTGGTTTTAAGGCATGTTAGAGAGATTTATTAGGGTTGGACGGGGCATTTATAAAGGGCCCATTGTCACACCCTCAATTTCCACAAACGGGGTATTACCGTTAGGCGCGTGACATACCAGGATCTCAACCACTAGTTACACCAAACGACACATCAATTACAAAACATAATTGCTCGTTAACGTTTGAAATTACCAAAAACAGAGTTAACAATGTAAACGTGAAAATAATTGCGGAAGCGTAATAATTTGTAAATCAAATGGCTCAGACATACGCAAACCAAATAAAATATAGTTCGTAGAAAATGTAAATGTTTCATTTGGCCCAACAAGGATGAATGCATCATGTGATGATCCTAAATTGTGCGCATCTTAAGGACCTGAAAGAAACATGCTAAAGTGTCAACACAAGGTTGGTGAGTTCACAGGTTTTGATAAACAGAACATAATAGTAACAGATACAGTTAACAAAGTAATATCAGTAGATAGCTAGTTTACTTAAAAAGTTACTAAGTGTATGAAGTTCACAACCGAAGCTGACAATGTAAATGATGGCCTCGGTTGTGGCTACCAGACCACAGCAATAGAAATTAGGTCAATTAAACACCCGTTTGACGTGCAGTCGTGCTAGCGCGACTAGCCCTGGTGGGGTTTGTCAAACCCAGTAGATCTACTCAGAATTACCTCGCTAAAATACATAAATTAACGGTTCGAAAGTGACGACTTAAGTTGGTACAACACTAGTAAACAAGTGACATTATAGTAATACTGATCAAATGAAAATACGTTTCGAACACACGTTTCTTTCCCCCAACGAAAACAGGTAAAGTGGGGATGAGAACTCACCTTAGCGGCAGACAAATGAAACCAAATACCACAACGGTAACCTCAACCCATTACACAAATAGGTTTATAAGTTTGTGCACAACACATGCTTACGATGCCCAAGTCATATCACACAAAGTTCAACCCAATTCAACACATAAAATCAAGCTCTGATAACAATTCACACAAGCATTCATTACAGATTATCTATACACTATTTTGGTAAGAATCAACTTGGAGGTGCTCCAAGACTCATGGGGTTACCCCCCCCCCCAAAAAAAACATTTATTTTGACCATAACCTCATCAAAATACAAACCATGTATCAAAATTTGTTTGTTGTCAAAAAGAATAGTTTTGACCTACCTTCACTAAAATGGTAATAACTCGAGTTGTACATGTCCAAATTGAGTATGGTTGGACTTTCTGGAAACTAGACTCAAAAATACAAAATTTGGACCCAAAAAACGCAGTGATTGAGTTTATTATCATCAAATTACAACGTCCACAAGTTTGCTAACAGATTCTACTAAAATCAGAAAACATCAAGTTTAGACTAAACGTGCCTCCTAACAATGTTCAATGACTTCACGAGGCCACGTTATCACTTAAAAGAAGTTTAGACACTCATCCAAGTGTCCTTGCACGCTCATAGGCTTTAGCAAACCCAAACCATATGATATATATTCAAACTCTTTCCAATGATCATTACCCGACCCGATAATTACGTTTTCACATAACAATCGACCAACACATTCCATTTGCCCACCCTTAAACCGACTTCCAGCCCCATCCACAACCCTAATCTGAAATTATATCAAACATAACACAAAACCTATGATTTCTAACAAGGAATAAAGCAACACATGATCCAATCAAAGAATAACACACACAACACACATGATCAACAAATCGCAACCCTAGAGATCGACTTTTACCTTAGAATTCGAAGTGGGCAGAAGGGAAACACGTTGCAATGCCTTGAGGATCAAGTGGGTGAGTGTATGAGAAGAGGAGATGGTCGATTGGGGGACGAATGGTGATGATCGCGGCGGTTTTGATGGTGGAGGAAGGGATCGGCCGAATGTGAGAGGGGGAGGGGGTTAACGATCGGTTGAGGGGGAGTTTAGGGTTTTTGCATGGAGTGTGTGTAGGAACCTCTGAAGTTAAGAGGCTGATGCAACCAAAGGATACCAAAACAACCAAGTCTTCCAACATGCACTTTGGAACAAAGGTGAACTAGCTTCGGAAGTTTTACACACTCAAGAAAAATGCTAAGTATAAAATCTTCTGAAGCCAAAGTTCAGAAGAAACTGCTGCGGAAGCTTTACACTTAACTTAGAAAAATACTCCAAGTGTAAAGTCTTCCGAAGCCAAAGACTCAACTCTTCCGAAGGTAAAAGATGAAGTCTTCCGAAGCTCTCAAGACAAAGTCTTCCGAAGCTGTTTAAAGACAAGATTGATTTTCTTCTGAAGAGAGAGAAAAGATACCTTTTCCATCAACTTTATCATAAAAAAACCTACTTTCTGCTGCATGCTCTGGTAGTTCACATGCTATCACTAGTTGCTGAAACTTCCATACTTTATGATAAAGTAGATAAGGTCTTCGCCTGCAAGTTTCTGTTTTTTTTCCATCTTGGCTTTTTGTAATAGGAAAGTTAGTGAGCTATGGCTTGTCATAGTCACTAGTCAAAATGCAATCTGCCTTTTGACTTTAGGCTGATCTTGTTGTCAAGATTAGTCACTTCCAACTGTCTTTTTGCATATTGACGGTTGTAGGATGTAGTATAAGTAGTCTCTGGTTCTTGTATTCAACATATACTTGTACAACACTTGTAAAAGAACTAGAGAAGCAATATACAACTTCCTTGAAAACTTTATCTTGTGTTCTTGTTCTTGTTTTACTTGTGTTTATCTTGTATCTTCAGTAAAGGTTTATAGTTCCCTATTTGAATTGTTAAGTGATCTTAAGATCCTCCTAAGTATGTTAACTAAGTGCAAGCTTAAGTACCCTTTAACGGTCCTGCATTTGGTATCAGAGCATTCTAGGCTCTTGATTGTAAGATCTCACCATCTTCAAATCCTCTTAGTTACACACATCACGTAACCCTTCAATGGCAGCTATCTCCAAAGCTGATATGGAAACTGGAACTATGACAAAGTCCCCACTGATCACTCCTAAGGATTTTGACACTTGGTGTCAAAGAATGGAAGGCTTTATCAAGTCTAAAGATTACAGGATATGGGAGTCTATTGTCAATGGACCTCATGTACCATGCACCTCTTTAGCTGTTGCTGGTGGTGGCATGATACCAAAGGAAAGGGCTGACTTTTCTGATGAAAACTGGAAAAGAATTGACATTGATCAGAAAGCCATGACAGCCCTCCAAACTGCTCTTCCAAACTCCATCTATAGAGGTTTCAAGAAGTGCAAGACCGCTAAACAGCTATGGGATGCACTGAAACTGATGTATGAGGGTTCAAATGAAGCCAAGGAGAACAAGAAGGATCTCCTGAAGCAGCAGTTTGAAAACTTCACCTTCAAGACAGGTGAGACCATGACTCAACAATACTTTAGGTATGTTGAGATTGTGGATACTCTGGCTGATGTTGGGGTAACTATTGAGAATAGGGATATTGTTAGGAAGTTCGTGTCCTCTCTTCCCAGACAATGGACACACTACTGTGTGGTCATTAAGAGGACTGAAAACCTCAAGACCCTTACTCTTACTGAGTTGTATGGGATACTCAATGGATACCAGATGGAGATGAACATGCAAAATTCATCTGGTAACTCCAACACTCACCAGAGTTCAGCCCTTTCATGTGGTTGAAAGGGATAGTAGAGAACCACAGCATCATCTCATCTGCTACCCTGAAACCTCACAAAAGGGTCCTTTCATCACCTTCCTAGAGACACCCAGAGAGAGCTACATCCAAGGAAGTCCCTTCCAAGAGACAAGTTCTTCTCAAGCTTGTCTCCACTGATGAAAGTTTAGGCAACTTTCTTTTCACTCTTGAAGATCTGGACTGTATCCATCCAGATGATCTAGAGTACATGGAGATACTCCAGCAAATGGCTCTTCTCCACTCACAGAGCCCAGAAGTTCTACAAGAGGACTGGGAGAAGGTTTCCTAGCAATGCTACCAGTGGCAAGTTTAGGCTGGACAAGAGCAAAGTCAAGTGTTACAACTGTAACCAGATGGGACACTTTGCTAGAGAATGCAAGGCACCTAAGTCAAATGATGGCCAAGCTTCATCCAGGACGAACTACACTAAAGGAGGGCACCAGAATGAGAAGCCAAGATAGCAAGCTGCAGTTGCCGTTGAGGAAGGAGGCTTTGACTGGAGCTTTCAAGCTGAAGATGCATCTCCAAACCAAGGACTCATGGCTGATCAGCCAAGGTACTTGAACATCTTTGCTCTCCTGAATGTATTGCCAAAGTGAATAGATACATGTCCTACAACTTGGAAATGAGATCTGATATTGAGTCTTTAAATATTTTAAAAGCTTATTTTAAAAGAGCTGAAAATGACTATAAACTGAAGATAGAATATTTAGAGAAAATAGTTTTAACTCTTAAGCATGAATAGACAAACTACAGGACTCAAATTAAGGATCTCATTACCAAGTTGACTGAATGCCAAGCTGAGCTTGTGATCAGCAAAGCCAGGGTAAAAAAATGTGTTCTTGAAGAAGAGTCCTTCAAGAACATGATATCCTTATCTCTACATGTAAAAGTGTGTTATCAGAATAAGCAAGGACTGGGATCTAGTGAGATAGCTCCTCCACACACTATACTATCAGTCAGATCTCCTAGGTGTGGAACTGGTCAAGATGAGCTGCCATCTATAGACCCCAGTGATAAACATGATGAAGAGGAGAAGGTGAGGGATGACTCTGAGATGAGTGAAGAGAGTCAATCCAAAAAGGGTCACCATGCTCCTAAGGAGGAAAAAGAAGCTGGTTTGAGAAAAACCAAGAGAAAGAACTTGATCAGAAGAGCAAAAAGAAGATCCAGAAAAGCTTAAGAGATCAAGACCACCTTTGATCCCAAACAAAAACAAGTATTTATCTCTGTAGGGTTCAAGGTGATGAAAGCTGAAGATCCTGTTAAGAATTCTAGTACCAAGAGTTCTACTTCAGCTTCAACTCACTCCAGCAACTACAAGAAGACTAATCAGCTGTGTGTCACTATTGCACAGCCTAAACCATCCATTTCAAAGAGCAAGCTTCACCCTAAGAAGCCTGCTACATCATCTGAAAAGGTGGAGAAAGAAAAGGAAAGTGTTCAAGCTCATTCTTCTTTGGGAAAGAACACTCTCAGAAGGAAAGATTTGAATTGTGTTATGTGTGGTAGTACTTCACATATGGATAAGGATTGTCAATACAATCCCAAGAGTACTATCCACATGATTAAGAAGAAAACTTCTGAGAAGAAGAAGAAACAAACAGCTTCGGAAGGAAAATCTGTTTCCTTCGGAAGCTCCAAAATGAAGAAGAAGGCAAGTAGGAAAGAAAATTTGGTCTCGGAAGAAAGGAATGCTTCCGAAGCACTGAAGCTTGCTGCAGTGAAAGTAATATCTTCCGAAGGATCCATCTCCAAAGCTTCTGAAGCTACAAAAGCTTCCGAAGTATTGAAGGTCAAGCCCAATCTTCCAAAGGTGGTGTGGAAGATTAAGGATGACCTTGAGACTGAAAGCTCCTCTTCAGTAATAGCAAATGATCCTCAAAGCCTGAACATAGGATCACTTACTGTTTCATTGCCTTCATCTGAATTTTATAAGCCCAAGACCAATGAGGCTTGGGTTTCCAAATGTAACTAAATCATCTCTTTTGTGCAGGGACAGCCAAAGGCAAACAGAAATGTGTGGATCATTGATAGTGGCTGCTCCAGGCATATGACAGGCAATGAGTACCTACTTCAAAACTTTGAAAGAATTGATGGAGGACCAGTTGCTTTTGGAGGAGATGTAGGAGGTTACATCATTGGTAGGGGCATGGTCTCAAATGCTAAGCTCAGTATTGAGAAGGTAAATTTTGTCAAGGAGCTTGGATATCTTTTGAGTGTGTCCCAATTTTGTGACCAAAAACATCACATGCTCTTTACTGAGCATGAGTGCATTGTTCTCAAGCCCGGGGTTGACATTCCTCAAGAGCATATTCTGCTCAGAGCCACCAGGAAAGGGAACATGTACAAGATGGACTTGCAGGAAACATCTGCCTTTGGAGAGATTTCTTGCTTTCTATCTAAAGCAAATAGTGATGAGTCTTTTCTTTGGCATAAAAGAATGTGCCATGTAAACTTTAAGAACATGAATAAACTAATTAAGAATGATTTGGTAACTAGAATGCCAAAGAAAGAGTTTACAAGTGATGACCACTGTGTTGCATGCCAGAAAGGGAAGCAACACAAAGTGTCTCACAAGCCAAAGGAAATGAACTCTATCACTACTCCCCTACACTTGTTACATATGGATCTGTTTGGTCCTACCAATGTAATGAGTTTAGGAAGGACCTCATACTATTTGGTGATCACAGATGATTTCACAAGATTCACTTGGGTGTTTTTCCTTAGAACTAAGGATGAAACTCCTGAAATCTTAAAGAATTTCATTTTGAAAATTGAGAATCAATCTGATCACAAGATCAAAATCATAAGATATGATCAAGGAACCGAATTCAAAAACCAAATCCTTGATACATTTCGTGATGAAAAGGGTATTTCAAGACAATATAGTGCTCCCAGGACTCCTCAGCAAAATGGTGTTGCTGAGAGGAGAAACAGGACACTTATTGAAGCTGCAAGAACCATGTTGTCTAATTCTAAACTACCCATCACCTTCTGGGCAGAGGCTGTCAACACAGCCTGCTATGTGCAAAATAGAATTTTGGTAGTTAAGACACATGGTAAGACTCCTTATGAACTGTGGCACAAAAGGAGACCATTCATTGGTTTTCTCAGAACATTTGGATGTCCTTGCACCATCTTGAATACCAAAGATCAAATATCCAAGTTTGCTGAGAAATCAGATGATGGACACTTTGTTGGGTACTCTTCTCAAGCTAAGGCTTATAGAGTATACAATCTCAGAACTAGAATCATTGAGGAGTCAGCCAATGTGACTTTCAATGAACACACACCCTGTGTAAAAGGTTTTGGTCCGGATTGGCTGTTTGATCTTGACTTAGTTACCAACTGTTTTAACAAATCTTGTGAGAATGTTTCAGGATCTACAGATAACAGGTCAACAGAAGATCCTGATCCAAGATTTGAGCTAAGAAGACCAAACAAGAAGACTACTTCAGCTCCAGTGGTGACTAACCCTGCAATTGAAGCTCCCATCAGCACTAGCATGACAAATACTGCTGATTCAAATGAATTGCCTTCAAATTCTAGCTCAGAGGCTTAGAATTCAGAAGAAGGAACTTCATATGCCGGAGGAGGAACTGGAGGTGGTGATAGTGATCACAAATTTCTTGATGCTGATAACCACTCCATTGAAGACAACATGAATGATGTCACATACTCATTGGATCAAGTCTCTCTTGATAAGTGTGCTGATGTGGTAGGAGACACCTCATTGCCAGATCAGAATTTCTCAAATTTAGATCTGTCTAACCAACTTGCTGTGATCCCTCAACTTCGGATCCACAAGTCACATCCCACCACAAACATCATTGGAAATGTTGTCTCAGGGGTGAGAACAAGAGGACAAACTCATGACAGCCATGTTTGTCTAAATTCTTGTTTCTTATACCAGATAGAGCCAAAGAAGGTTGATGATGCTTTAAAGGATGGAAGCTAGATTGAAGCTATGCAAGATGAGCTGCTTCAAATCAGAAGACAGAAGGTGTGGAACTTATGCCCTCTTCCTCAAGGGAAGTTTGTCATAGGTACCAAATGGGTATTTAGGAACAAGAAAAATGATAGAGGGGTCATCATTAAGAACAAGGCTAGACTAGTTATCCAAGGATACACTCAAGAAGAATGGATTGATTACACTGATGTCTTTGCTCCAGTTGCAAGACTTGAAGCTGTAAGAATATTTCTAGCTTATGCTGCATACAAGGATTTCAAGGTCTACCAGCTTGATGTGAAGTGTGCCTTTCTCTATGGGGTGATTGATGAAGAAGTTTATATTAAACAACCACCTGGCTTTACAGACCCAGATCATCCTGATTATGTCTGCAAGCTTGATAAAGCCCTTTATGGACTGCATCAAGCTCCACGAAAGTGGTATGAGACACTATCAACATACCTCTGTCAACATGGATACAAAAGAGGTACTATTGATGGGACTCTCTCATCAAAGAAACAGGAAATACACATTGCTAGTTCAGATGTATGTAGATGACATCATCTTTGGTTTAACTAATCCAAAGCTCTGCAAAGACTTTAAGATGCTGATGAAGAATAGATTTGAAATGAGTGCCATGGGGGAACTCAATTTCTTTCTAGGAATTCAAGTGAAGCAGGTTGAAAATGGCATCTTCATAAGTCAGTTAAAGTATGTTCAGGACATACTTGCAAGATTCAAGATGACTGACTGTAAGGTTGCAAAGACACCCATAGCCAAAAACCACTCCCTTGGTCCTGATCTTGAGGGGGAGTGTGTTGATGAACATCACTACAGGGCTATGATTGGGTCACTTATGTATCTTACTGCTAGCAGGCCTGATATCATGTTTGCCACATGCATATGTGCAAGATATCAAGCCAACCCCAAGATGTCACACCTAATCACTCTAAAAGGATCCTTAGATATCTCAAAGGTGCTCCAAATCTAGGCCTTTGGTATCCAAAGAATTCAGACTTCAATCTGTATGCTTATACAGATAGTGATTATGGTGGCTGCAACATGAGTGCAAAGTCCACATCTGGGGGGTGTCAGTTCCTGGTGGAAGGATAGTCTCTTGGCAATGTAAGAAGCAATCCTGTGTGTCTGCATCAACTGCTGAAACTGAATACATTGCTGCTGGTAGCTGCTGTGCTTAAGTACTTTGGATTCAGAATCAGATGCTAGACTATGGGTTCAATTTCAAAGAGACTCCCATCCATATAGCAACAATGCCATCTCTATTACAGAGAATCTTGTGCAGCACTCAAGGACCAAACACATCAATATCAGGTATCATCTGATTAGAGATAATTTGAAAAGGGTTGATAAAACTAATCAAAGTTAACACAAATGAACAATATGCTAATCTGTTCACAAAGGCATTTGATGAATGGAGATTTAAATATCTTGTATCAGCTATTGGGATGATTAACTTTGAATAGATTTTCCTAATAACTTAATCAACTTTATTTCTTAAAATGTGTGTCCTTAGTTGTCTATTAGATCACCTAATAAGCCTAGTTCTCTTTGGAAGAAAAATGAACTTTTAAAATGATATCTCTTAGAATGATGAAAATTTAAATTTGGAAGACGTAAAAGTTGCCTTCGGAAGAAAATTTATGTCTTAAATCATTTAAACAGCTTATCTGATAATCACCTTCGGAAGAAATTCTTGAAGTATCTTCCGAAGCTTAAATTTTGGTATAAGTACTTAAATGCATTTTAGGAACAAATTTCTTCCGAAAGCAATTTAGTCTCGGAAGACTCATTTATTTCTTCCGAAGCCAAAATTTTCAAAACTCTTTGAAATATCTTCCGAAGCAAAATTGCCTTCGGAAGCTTTGATTGCAAAGCTTCCGAAACCAAAATTGCTTTCGAAAGCTTTTACTACTTCCAAGAAAACTAACTTTTTGGGCGCCTTTATCCGAAGTAGGACCCACTTGCGGATTTCAAAGTTTATCTTTTGTATTAACTTTATCTCAAATCCAGACTATATCTTTCCAAACGGTTCTATTTCATCTCACTTCTCTCATTGTTCCTTAACCTAAAATTACCCCAAATTTCATCTTCTTCTTCCTTCCTTCACTACAAAGCTTCTTCAAATGGCCAATCTTGATCGTCGTAACGACCCTGATTTCACTATGTACCTACACAGGAACACAATCAAGTTGCCCTATTAAACTCTGAGAAGGATCCAAGCTTCTCAGACGTGTGTAGGTATCTTTCTTTGTATCACTACTTCACCTCCCTTACAATCGATCCTCCTCTTTATGAGTATCAGTTGCTTGAGTTCTAGCGGACCTGTTAAGAGGTCACCATGGACGGGGAGAAGGCACTGTCTGCCACAGTGCAGGGGAGGACGGTTTTCATCACTCCAGCCATTATAAACACCTACTTGCAGCTGGATGATAAAGCAGGTGAGCTACCCTTTCCAAAAGCTGCTGTCAACCAATCCTTTAAGTAGATGGGATATGAAGGTGACTTTTTAGTCAAGACCTTCAGGAAGGGGAAGGTCTCATTCCAATGGACGTACCTCCTCCATATCGTCATCCACAGCTTATCCAACAAACATGGAGGATGGGACCCGATTACAAAAGACCTCTCCTTCATTGTCCATGGGATGGTTCAAGGGGTCAAATTCAGGTACTCTCAGTTTGTATTTACAAATTTACTAGCGAATTTGGATTCCTGCTATAGGGATGTGCAACCACTACCACTATTGTAGAGTTCACAAGAAAGATGGAAGAGTTAAAGAGATACAATATTGAAGCTTATAATTGGTTAATCAAATTCTTCCACATCATTGGTCAAGGTCACATTTTACAAGTAATTAATCTTCACATAGCTAAACATGTCTGTAATTTGATGTTCAATTATATAATCAATTTCATATTTGTGTAGGGAGAGCCATCTTAGACGTTCTTTTAAACAATATGTGTGAGGTATTCAATTCAAGAACTGTTGGTGGAAGGGACAAACCATAATCTTAGCTATAGATTATGTGAGAGAATATACAATGAAAAGGATTGCTAATGTGTTAAAGGTTATTGAAAAGAGCAATGGGCCACTCATACCACCTATTATAAAACTACTTAATGGAATAAAAGCACAAGCAACTGGATACACTGTGCTATGGAGTAGTAAGAAGTAATAGGTGAGGGGCCCATGGGATGACCAATACGTTGTTTCTGTTGTTGATAGGACTTGTTCATGTAGAAGATGGGAGTTAACTTGACTACCTTGCAAATATTATTGTTGTGAATTTGGATATGGCTTTAAACGGCCAGCAGGTAGGTCAAGTTGAAAGCTAGGCGCACCCTTGTTACAAATTAAAGACATGGAAGAAGGTTTACTCATTTGAAATTGGCCCAATTAATGGAAGAAACATGTAGCCGGAAGACCAATTCCCAACAACATTGACTCCACCACTGTATAAAGTTCTAATTGGCATGCCAAAGAAAAAGATAAGGAAGAGCACCATTGAGATGGAGGATGCATGGAAAGAGGTCGGAGTTTGACAAGGAGGTATAAAACTTTTTCATGTTCAAAATTCAAATGTTATGGGCATAATTCCAGGACCTACAAAGGGCAGGGATCATCAAGCTAGGGGTGGTTCATCAACACAAAGGACAGCAGGTGTAGGGTCAAAATAAGATGGGTCAGCAAGTCAAAGGACAGCAGGTGTAGGGTCAAGAGGAGATGGAGAAGCAGATCAAAGGAGTGCAGGGTCAATAGGGAATGGGTCAGGGAACGGTTAAGGCTTGGGTTCTATTTGATGTTATGGTTTGAAGACTATTGTTCATTTGGGCTAAATTATGGGTCTTGACACTATGATGTATTTTGGATGCATGCGCTGCTAATTAGATGTTTTGGTTTAATGTATTTTGGATGATGTTTTATTTTGGTGAATGTTTTGTTTTATGGATGTTATTCTATTACTAATGGAAGTGTTTCAGTAGTGTATGATTATTTGTATGGTATGTTCATATTGGTGAATGTTCTGTTTGAAGTGAGTTGATTATGATAATATGTTTATGGACAACAAAGATATGAGCATTTGTTTGGTTTTTTATGCAAATGGTAAAATATGAACATTACAAAACCCTTTTTCAAATATAACAAAATGAAAATACATACCTAAAACCATTGACATTACATTTCATTACAAAATCATAGTACTTTCATTACAAAATCCATTGTCAATACATTCATTCATTCATTAAAAATACATGCCTAAAACCATTCATATTATATTTCATTCAGATAAACACAAAAACAACACTAAAAAGGCTAATGTTAACAAGAAGCAGATCGTGATGTTCTTCATACGGATTTGAGCCTCCAAACTTTTTGTTTCACTTTCAAGTTTGTTTTTTGACCTTAAAAGCCCTGGGATTTTCTCCATTGAATAAGAACACATGGGTGGGTCAACCCATACAAAGAATTGACATCTGGAGATCTGTACATTCACAAATAGCTTTATTAGCCAAAAAAACAAACAATCAGTTTATTCAAAACTATCTTACTTACCTTTCTAGGACATGACAAGAATCTTCTTCATGGGGTTTGATATGTCCACGAAGTTCGCATCATGGCAAGTCTACCACGGTAGCAGACCATCATGGGAGCAAGTTGATGAGGAAGAAGAAGACAAGAAAGAATTCAAGGGGATGGGGTTAGTTCAATGGAAGACCTCTTATATGTATTAAAACAAACTTGAAATGGCAAATATACCCTCGCGTTGGAGGCACGTGGGGCCACTTAACAGAGAAAATTAATGGACGTTCAAATTGGGGACTAAATTTGCAACCATTTGGTATAGTTTGGGACTGATCTTGTAGTTTTCCAAACTTGGGGACCAAAACCGCAATTTGGACATAGCACAGGGATGATCCATATAGTTTACTATTTTAAGTGATAACCATTGATTCCAAGTCAAAAATCAATTAAAAATGCAAAAGAAAAATAATTTAGCCTGTTGAACAGGTAAAATGTACAAGGTGAGTACATTTCTTACAAGTTAAGTGATTAAATCAGGACAAAAAAAGTTTGAGTTACTTAATTGTAACAGTTATGAAAGTTAGTTACAAATCTATAAAGTTTTCTCATATAGTTATCTTGACATTTTCTATCGAAAAACTAAGTACAAAATATAGAAAGATTATTATATTTCTTGAAATAATTCTTTTATAATTGTTTCAACGGTAAACATAAATAAGTATAAATACATTATGCGGGACCGAGTAAGGGTGCCTAACACAATTAGTTTTAAAATAAGGAGAGACTGGAACACTTAACAGTTCAAATAGGGACTCGGGTTTGATTATGAGAATACTAAGAACACAAGTAACTGAGACAGAACAAGCAACAATAACACAGAAATATGGTTTCAAGGAGTGTTGTATATTGCTCTCAAGTTCTATTACAAGTGTTACCAAGCATATCTAAATTACAAGAACCTGAGACTCTTTATACTACCTCCTACAACCGTCAATACTTAGAAGGACAGTTGGAATTGACTAATCTAGACAACAGATCAATCTAAAGTCAAAAGGCAGATTGCCTTTTGACTAGTGACTATGACATGCCATAGCCCACATCCTTTTCTATTACAAAAAGGTTTACAGGTACAAAAGTAGAAAGTTACAGACAAAGACCTTAATCTACAGTTTACAAAAGCATGGACTTTTCACCAACTTATAGAAGTTGGTGAGTCTTCAGAGTTGCAAAGGAAAGTATGTCAACCTTATGTAAAGTAGATCAGAGAAAGCATGTCTTTTTCTGTCTTCAGAAGAAATCAGTCTTCATAGCAAAATGGCTTTGGAAGACTTTGTCTCTGAAGCTTCGGAAGACTTCATCTTTGGCTTCGGAAGATTTGGACTTTGGCTTCTGAAGATTTTACACTTAGAGTATTTTCTGATGTAGTGTGTAAAACTTCTGAAGCATTTCTACCTTTGTACGTCCAGTGCATGCATGCAGGAAGACCTTTGGTTCTTTTGGTTTCTTTGGTTGCATCAGCCTTATAATCTTCTGATATTACCTTACACATTATTTTTTGTTTATATATATATATATATAGGGGTGCATTCCATTAAGAACCAAATATTTGTTAAGAACTAAAAGAACTATTTTAAACCATAGATTCACAAGATCAAAGGATGTAATTGAAAGTGCAAAACTGTAATTTCTTAAATTTTAAAACTATTTGTCATCCGATTATAAGGGTAAAGTTGGTATTATAGAATAAACATTTAAAATGCACATTAGATCGTGGGGTGGTTTGTTATATATTTTATCGTAATTCTTTTTCTTTTTGGTTCATGAGATTAAGATGATACTAGATATTACTTCTACCTATTTTTTTATTTCCTTTTTTTTTTAACAAAAGCTCCTTCCTCTCTGCAGCAAATTTATTTTTAAGAAGTTCTTATACTTTTTATATTAGTTTTTTTACTTTAAGTATCGAAATTTTGTTTTCATCTTTTTAATTACGTTGTCATATATATTATTACCTTATCGACCACTATATTAATTTTAAGTTTCTTACTTTATATGAATTTTTTTAATCATAATTTGTTATCTTATTAAAAATATAATATAAGAACATTTTTCAATATAAAAATGACTCTACCTTAAACCTAGTATTGACGCTTCATCGTCAGAGAACAATTAATTAATGAAAATTTTATAGCTTTAGTTGCACAACTGACAAAACTCTAAAGATCATGAATCCTAAAATCACAAACTATTAATAAGAGAAGCTTCAAGTAATTCGGGACAAACTACACCCGTATCAATTTTTTATTCGAAGCAAAACATGAATAAAAAAGCATAATAGGAATTGTGTGAATAAAATAGAGATTCGTCAAAATACCGAACAATATGTGTTATCTTTTGAATGTTTTTTAATCTATAACTTTTAAATCATTTATACTATTCACTTACTTAAAGTTGAAACATAGTGACAAACATATACCTTCATTAAAGCATATTAGAACTCATCAAAGGTACAACGGCCCGAGCGACCCGACTTTTAGATGAATGAAAAACTACATATGTATATATGCATAATTGCCTAGTTGCAGATGTGCATATATGCATATTCAAATATGTCCATAAGTGCCTTTGTTTCATAGAGATGATTAAATTTGCATTTTCATCTTTAATTTAACAACTACATAATCCTAGTATTGAGAATATTTATTACACAACAATGCCGACATGGTAATGTAAACAACAAAAGTTATACTCTATGGAAACAATATAGTAAAATAACCCATTAAATTACATTGATGTTTGTCGATATATATACATGAGTGTGGCATATAATAGAACTTAATGCCCTTGAGGAAAAATTTACACTTTTAGTTCAAATATCATAGTTGCAATACATGTAAATGCATGAAGAAAACATAATCCATAAATCAAACAAAAGGTACATAATACAATTGTTTGATATAAGACTCAAATTGCTATATATAAATTATTCACAATCATAGACATACAAATGCTACCAATTCTAATCATATATACAACAATCGTACGACATAAGTTGAAATTTAATAAATAAACAATAAAAACTCAAATTTGAAATCTTCAGAATTCCCTATAAGCTTTGTAAAAGATCAGGAACGGTTATGGCCCCCAACCACCCAAAAGTTAACATAATAAATTTACTTTATTGCCCTTATTGATAATCAATGATAAATTAATGAAAAAAAT
Source organism: Flaveria sonorensis (assembly GCA_025506505.1). Taxonomy (NCBI): domain Eukaryota; kingdom Viridiplantae; phylum Streptophyta; class Magnoliopsida; order Asterales; family Asteraceae; genus Flaveria; species Flaveria sonorensis. Next base: position 39,299 of record JACCIY010001258.1, read on the forward strand.
TAAAGAAAAAATTTGTATGGCTGAAAATAGTTCTTTTAGTTTTTAACAAAATCTAGTTCTCAAAAGAAAGTCCCTCTATATAAATATATATATAAATATATATATATATATATATATATATATATATATATATATATATATATGTATATATACACACACACACTATATATAAAGTATTTGAGATGGATATATTTATAAGTTTACATAAAGTGTAAGACATCTAAAATATTTTTTAAGCATGAAGTACAAATGTTTAATGCAATAATTCTTAATTTATCCTCATTTAATAAACTTCTCTTCATTAATACATTATTTAATATACATTAGATTATTTAATTTAATTTATTAAGTATTATTTTATTTATTATATTTTAAATTAATATTTAAATTCACATTTACCTTGTATATACTTCATAACTAAATAAAATTTTAATCAAATATTATTTTATTTAAATACTTAACTTTATAACTATTATATACTTTATAACTTATACTCTCAAGTTAAGTAAATTTATACTTAATCACCTAACCTTTAAAAAAATTTCTATTTTCGTTTAACCAATTTACATTATAGCACATTAACTTTAATAAGATTACCATTTACATATTCGCTATTCTTTTCTTTTGTTTCGAGGATTCGTTTTTTAACGGTATTTCTTTTTGTTATACTTTTTTTATCAACGTTTCACGTGTAAATTTTTTATAGCTGGTTAATACTAACTTATAAATCATCAGAATTAGCATTTTTAAATTTTACAATCATGTGCATAGCACGGGTCACTCTACTAGTGTGTGTGTGTGTGTGTGTGTGTGTGTGTGTGTGTGTGTGTGTGTGTGTATACATATACACACACACACACTAGTAGAGTGACCCGTGCTAAGCAAGGATTGTAAAATTTAAAAATGCTAATTGTCACACCCCGAAAATCACAGCGGAAAGTCACGTAACGTGGTGATAACGGAAGTTGGAATTATTCCAACGGTCGTAGCCAAACGTTAACATTAATTAAGTTGACTATCTTACATGACAAGATATTCATTACATATTATCATCTTTAATTGACAAAACAACAAGTTTATTATTAACAAACTTAACAGTAGTCAACATAAAGCGTTTGGCCTTTCCAAAGGCACATTCCCATCATTTCCAAATCAAGCATACCTATAACCCTGAAAAGCATGAGAAAATACTAGTCAACATAAAGTTGGTGAGCATTCGGGTTTTCATAATTTGCAACATTCGGTTTCCAAGAAAAGTTATATGATGTAGCGAGATAATATACTCAACATAAACTAGCTAGGTACTATGATTAATTCAGGTCATAAGTCCATAATCAAGCCAAGAAACACATCGTTGCCCACAACTATCCAGACATATAAACTCCCTCGCTACAACCTGACCAGCACGACTGGTCGCGAGAGCGGACCCTTCTAACCCGATAAATCTACCAATATAGTCTGCGGCCTCCCCGAGGTTAATGATTATGGGGGATTTAGAGCCCAATAGTAATCACCGATACTATTGCCTCAACTTATACCGTCATAACATATATTATACTCGTTTACCCATCATATATAAAATAATTAAACATACATGCTTTTCCCCCAAAACAGTTTAGATAAACAATATTTAAAATGGGGCCGAAGAACTCACATTCGTTTGCGATCAAATCTCTGATTTAATGCGTCTTGTAGCGATCTTAACAAGATCCTAAACGTGAAAGACTTTCTTTTAATAATTGAAAAGCTTGTTTAAGAATGTTGTTCACCCAACTTATTGACCTTTTTAATTAAAAATGCTTTTAAAACTGTTGCAGGAGTTTTTTTTTAAGAAATCATTTTATTTGGTGCGGGTTAATATTAATACACTTATATCTAACAATGATACTAGTCATTTCTTATATCTATAATCGTTCCTTATGCAACTATTATAATTTCCTACCAACGATCTATGTCAAACAATTATACTTAATTATTCATTGGCTCCCACTATGTTTGTGCATATTATTTCCAAATATCGTTTTGTTTCGACTTAGTCATTTTCTAGGAATGTTACACCCAACATCATAATCCATCTTTCCTAGTCTTGGTATCTTTTATTTCACTCAAAAATCCTTATCATCCAAGAGTCTTAAAGTGTTAATATTATCCATTTGTCCATGGTTCTAACTAATAATCCTTATAAACCATATCAACAAACCATTTCACCTACACATACATGCATACGCACCATATACATGCATCTATATGTATTCTTACAAACCCAAAATACAAATAATAGGATTTATCAAACTAAATCTACAGCAACATCCAATTTTCAGATTATAAACCAAATCAAAAACCCATTTTCATCAAACATAATTTTTTCCAAGAACAACTAAGCGGGTGAACTATGTTTCATCAAGATCTCAACTTGATCATCCATGCATGAATAGATATAGACAAGTTAACCCAAACAAGTATACCTCGAGCCTAAACCAACGATCTCTAGCGTTAGTTCAAGAATCTTCGTGACCCGGTTTCACCTTCAAGCCCTAAACTCAACTTCAACTCGAAAATCCTCTTGATTAAACCCGAACGAGTGAGGATGAAACTTCCTTTTAGTGTTTAAGAAAACTAAATGGAGTGTAGAGAGGGGAAGGGGGGTGACTGAAGGTGATGTGTGAGTTGGTGTCGTGGTGGAAAGGTGGTGGTTGTGAGCGTTGGGGTCGCGGTAGGTGGTAGTCGGCAACCGCGATGTTGGCGTGGAAGAGGTGGCAGTCGGTGGTCGATGGAGATGGTGAAAGTGTCAGTCGGTGGTCGATGGTGGTTCGGTTGGTGATGGCAGAAGGTGGTGCGATAATGGTTTATGGTTACGGGTGGGATGGTGGTTCTCTGCTGGGATGAGGGTGCCGATGGGTGATGGTTCGGTGGTAGGGGGAACCGATGGGGAGATGGAGATGAGAGGAATGTGAAAGGTTTGTGAGTGTGGAATGTGTGTAATGTGTGTGATGATGATATAACTAGGGTGCAAGTTAGTATGGATGAGTTGTCTTGCATGCAAGACATGGTTATTATTATTGTTATAATTATTATTATTATTATTATTATTATTATTATTATTATTATTATTATTATTATTATTATTATTATTATTATTATTATTATTATTATTATTATTTTTATTTTATTATTATTATTATTATTATTAGTAGTAGTAGTAGTAGTAGTAGTAGTAGTAGTAATTATTTGTATTAGTTTAGTCTCAACCGGTTAACAAACAATGAGATTCGCATGAAACATTGGTCAAACTTTTCTGATAGTCAAACGTGTCAGAAAGTAATAAATAATCGTTATTATTATGAGATAGAATTGAGCTGGCGTTGACCTGATTTTGACTGGCTGTCACAGTCTCCCTTGTTTAAGAAATTCCGTCCCTAAATTACGTTGCTGAATCTGTATTAGGCTCAGATTTAAAAAGATGGGGATACTTCTGTTGCATTTGGTCCTCACGTTCCCATGTAAATTGAGGCCCTCTCTTGGAACTCCATCTTACTTTGACCAATTTGATTCGACTTCGTCTGAGCTTCTGAACCTTCCAATCCAGAACATCTATAGGTTTTTCGATGAAATGAGTTTGTCGTCAATACATACTTCGTCTGGTGGAATAACTAATGATTCATCTGACATACATTTCTTAAGATTGGACATATGAAATACGTTATGCGTATTCCCAAGTTCACTTGGTAGATTAAGACGGTATGCAACTGGTCCAATACGTGTTATAATCTCAAATGGTCCAATGAATCGAGGATTGAGCTTTCCTCGTTTACCAAATCTCATAATGCCCTTCCAAGGAGATACTTTCAAAAATACTCTGTCACCAATTTGAAATTCCAATGGTTTTCTTCGATTATCAGCGTAGCTCTTTTGTCTGCTTCTTGCCGCTTCAAGTCTCTTTCTGATCTGCCTAATCTTGTCAGTCGTCTCTTGAATGATTTTGGTCCAGTTAATTGTCTTTCACCAATATCTGCCCAACACAGAGGTGAATGACATTTTCTTCCATACAGAGCTTCAATGGAGCAGCTTTAATACTAGTGTGATAACTATTATTATATGAGAACTCAGCTAATGGTAGATGAGTATCCCAATTCCCACTAAAATCTATCACACATGCTCTCAATAGATCCTCTAGTGTCTGAATGGTCCTTTCACTTTGACCGTCTGTCTGTGGATGATATGCTGTACTCATGTCTAAGCGAGTACCGATGGCTTCATGCAAAGATTGCCAAAATCTCGAGGTAAATCGACTATCTCTATCAGAAATAATCAGATTGGTACTCTGTGGCAAGATACCACCTCTTTGATGTACAAGTTGGCTAGCTTATTCTACCATATGTCTCCTTTGGGGTAGGAAATGTGCAGTTTCATTAATCGATCAATTATGACCCAAATAGTGTCATAACCACTCGATGGTTGGGGTAATTTTGTCATAAAATCCATGGCGATACACTCCCATTTCCATTTCGGGATCATAGGTTGCTGTAAGAGTCCAGATGCTTCTGGTATTCTGCCTTCACTTTAGAGCATGTCATACATTGTTTACATATGAAGCTATATCACCTTTCATATTAGCCACTTGTAAATTCTTTTATATCATGATACATCTTATCTGATCCTGGGTGGATGGAATATCTTGATCTATGCGCTTCATCTAAAATCTTTCTACGCAAGTCTCCACACTTTGGAACCCATACTCTATTTGCACCACTGCATCAGTCATTGGAGTTAGGTATCAACTCTTTGATCATTCCTCACAGACCTTCATTCTCCAAATTTTTGTCTTTTAATGCTTCAATTTGGGTGCCATGAATCTGAGTAATAAGATCCGAATATATAGTTAATTCTAGCGCTCGCACGCGTAGAGGTTTTTCTCTTTCTTTTCTGCTAAGAGCATCTGCACCATGTTAGCGTTGCCTGGGTGATATCTATATCACAATCTGTAAGGCCCGTTTCCGGAACGCCTACAACTGGACCGCATCGCTTAAACATACAATACCTTTGCAGCAGAATTTAAAACTTTCATTAATAATCAAAAACATGTAATTCATCTCATTACAACACTCGTTCATATTTCAAATACGTTCACATGTCAAAACATGGATGCCAGCCTTCAAACACACCCAGTAGAGTATGCATCCATGCCTGCAACTCCTCAGCATCAACAATATACCTGCCAACTATCATTCATACAAAAGTCAGCGACGCTGAGTGAGTTCTAGTTTTAATATAAAATACTTTACTTTCTTTGGAACCAAAACTTTACACTCGATCGTGGTCAACATCATAAGACAACATGATAATAATTATTCATTTATCTTTCTCAATGTACATCATCGTTCATTTCTCATTCGGTCTCATTTTTGTATGTTACGAACTTTCATTATTATTATCTTCCACTTCTATCTAGATCCTGTCTCATGCAATACCTCCGACTCATGTCTGAAGACTGATACTGTGCCGGGGCCCGTAAACAAACCCCCGACTCATGTCTGAAGACTGACACAGTACCGGAGTACGCGACAAGGATCATGTTTCGTACATATTGGTATATCTCTATCTTGATCATCCATGCATGAATAGATATAGACAAGTTAACCCAAACAAGTATACCTCTCAGCATAAACCAACGATCTCTAGCGTTAGTTCAAGAATCTTCGTGACCCGTTTTCACCTTCACGCCCTAAACTCAACTTCAACTCGAAATCCTCTTTGATTAAACCCGAACGAGTGAGGATGAAACTTCCTTTTAGTGTTTAAGAAAACTAAATGGAGTGTGAAGAGGGAAAGGGGGTGATCAAAGGTGACGGGTGAGTTGGTACCAGTGGTGAAAGGTGGTGGTTTGTGAGCGTTGGGGTCGCATTAGGTGGTAGCCGGCACCTCGATGTTGGTGTGGAAGAGGTGCAGTCGGTGGTCGATGGAGATGGTGGAAGTGTCGGTCGGTGGTCGATGGTGGTTCGTTTGGTGATGGAAGAAGGTGGTGCGATAATGGTTGATGGTTACGGGTGGGATGGTGGTTCTCTGGCTGGGATGAGGGTGCCGATGGTGGTGGTTCGGTGGGTAGGGGAACCGATGGGAGATGAGATGAGAGGAATGTGAAAGGTTTGGGTGTGTGTGGAATGTGTGTAATATGTGTGATGATGATATAAGTAGGGTGCAAGTTAGTATGAATGAATTGTCTTGCATGCAAGACATGGTTATTATTATTGTTATAATTTATTATTATTATTATTTTATTATTATTATTATTATTATTATTATTATTATATTATTATTATTATTTATTATTAGTAATTATTTGTATTAGTTTAGTCTCAACCGGTTAACAGACAACGGGATTCGCATGAAACATTGGTCCAAGTTTTCTGATAGTCAAACGTGTCAGAAAGTAATAAATAATCGTTATTATTATCAGATAGAATTGAGCTGACATTGACCTGATTTGACTGGCGTCACACTAATTCTGATGATTTATATGTTAGTATTAACATATATATATATATATATATATGATATATATATATACACAAACACACAACACATATATTATATATATATATATATATATATATATATATATATATATATATATAGATATATATATATACAACACACACATATATATTGTAAGGTTATCTTGAAAACATTTTTTTGTGAGAACTTTTGTAACCAATATGAGCCACATAATTTATATCACCTGCAAGTCACATGCCATTTTCATCTTTTTTTTAAAACGCTCATAACTTTTTCTCACGACATTACTTTTTCAAAAAATTTCACCATTAATTCAATATTTTTTTATCTTTTCAACCCGAACCATACCGATATACTTTTTTTAAAAAAGATCGTCCACCGTTAGTTACACATGTGTAAATCTGGTTATATACATGTGTAATACCGGATATACACAATACCGAATTTACACAGGTGTAAATCCGGTAGTACACATTTGTAAAATGAATTTCGTAAAAAAAACGATTATTAATCACAAATTGAGCCCATCAAGTTAAACGAGTCGAGCTGGGTCTGGTCGTTGATAAATTAGCCAAACCCAAACTCACTTGAATCAGCTCAGCTCAACTTATTTATAACCCTATATAGAGTTATTGAAAAAAATAATTGTCTTTAATCATAATAACAAAATGTATAATGAGTACTAACATATCTAGGTCATAATATTATTAATCACATACAAAAAAAAGATATTATACCCTTGTTAGAATGACTAAACACATACTTATTATATTATCACTTTTTAAGTTGATACTATGTATGTTGATTACACCTATGAGTCATATAGAATTAGCTTTCTCCCTACTTTTGTCTCTTTGTTTAATTCAGAAAATTAGAATTATCAACGAGTAAATTACTATTTTAGTTCTTGAGGTTTGACGAAAATTACAGTTTCAATCTAATAGTTTATTATTATACTGTTAGTCCAATAGTTTTAGGATTTGTTTCAATTGATCCACTGATTAACACCGTTAAATTTTTCTGTTAAGTAAATATAAAATGACAATTTTACCCTTATAAATAA